>JAHWFP010157383.1:0-30106 GCA_023313725.1 Lithobius niger | reverse complement strand
ACTATAAGTCTATTCATAGCTCCAGGATGCATTACAATTCCAGCTAGTAAAACAACGCCTAAAGAATTGTGGGATTTTATAAAAGAAAATTTCCAACCTTCAAATGTGTTAAGGTGTCTAGCGTTACATAGGAAGTTGTACTCCACTAGAAAAATGGCAGGAGAAAGCATGCAAAGCTATTTGAATAAAATTGATGAATGCGTTCATGAATTAGAAGATTGTGGGTTCAATATCGAAGACAAAAATTTGGCATGGTTAATTTTGGGAGGTCTGCCATCTGAATGTGACGTAATGTTGATAGGATTATCTACTCAAGGTGTAGAGAACATAACTGTGAAGAAAGTGAAAGAATTACTTTGTTTTGAAGACTCTAGAGTAGCGGTAAAAGATGAAGAAAGTCGACAAATAAGTAGCTCAGCCTTATCAACTGTAAATACGCATGAAAACTTCAGAAATGCAAATAAGAACGCGTGCTTCAGATGCGGCGGGGCCGGACATAGAGTAGCCTGTTGCCCCTCCCCCCCTTCCGTACAGCAAAATGTAACCAGTGTCACGAATTCTAATTATAGCGCAAGCGATCCAGGAAGAGGGAACAGCCATCATCGTAATTTCCGAGGGAGAAGAGGAGCTCGCAGAGGACAGAGAAGAGGAGGATTTGTAGCTGAAGCATCTACAGCAATGTTTGCACTCCTAGCAACTCTGTGGTGTTGGACAACAAAAGCGTTGTTGTCAACAAAAACGAGCAGCGCTCTGAAAGATAAGTTCATTATAGATTCCGGAGCAACTAATCATCTAACCAACAATGAAGAATGGTTAGTGTGTCCTAAAAAGCTTAACGCCTTGCCAATAATGTCTGCAAGTAAAGATGGTAATTTGGTACCTCACTCAAAAGGCAGTGTGATCATAAAGTGGCTTAAAAATAGACTATTTCTAAACGACGCATTATATGTACCGAACTTACAAGTAAATCTCTTTTCAGTCAGAGCTGCAACAGCCAGCGGTTGCCATGTTCTTTTTTATGAAAGTGTGTGCATTATATACAAAGGTATTGAAGTAGTGACAAGGGGTTATCTTGAAAATGGTTTATATGTTTTACCTGGGAAACCTGTTAGCATAAACAACAAGAAAGAGATGAACAGATTAACGCCCGAATCTAACCTAAAAATGGATAAGAGTGACGTAGCCATGGTAACGCAACTAAAACATGAAAAGCCAACTAAATATAATCAAATTGAACTGTGGCACAAAAGATTCATGCATGTGGCTTGTTCAACTTTACAAAAAATGATAAATGTAGAAGCCGTCAGAGACCTAGTACTTCCACCCAACAGTAAAAATATGTTACAATGTCATGAGTGCCTAGAGGCAAATTTAGCTAGAAGGCCGTTTCCCGCAATCAAAGAAGAAAGGTCCAAAGTTAGGTTAACTTCCGTATGCAGTGACGTAATGGGTCCCATGCCAATTAAAGCTTTGGGTGATTTTTCCTACGTGCTGTCATTCACCGATGATTATTCTGGTTACGTAGTAACGTATCTAATGAAACACAAGTCAGAAGTAACTGAATTAGTAAAAGAATTCGTGACTACAGCCGAAAGACAAACGGGGAACAAGCTTAAGATGTTTAAAAGCGATAACGGAAGAGAATACTTGGGATCAGACCTAAAACAGTTCTTTAAAGCTAGAGGGATCAAGCACGTAACTACAGGAATTTACAATCCCGAAAGCAATGGAAAAGCTGAGAGATTTCATAGGACATTGATGTCCCTAGTGAGAGCAACGATAATTTCAGCAAATCTGCCGATGTATCTTTGGGGTGAACTTATTTTAACAGCCACATATATTCGTAACAGGTGCACGAATAAAAACGATAAATTTGTGACTCCCATACAGTTATGGTTAAATAGGCCACAAAAACCGACTGTAAAACATTTAAAGGCTATTGGTTGCATTTGTTTTGCCCACGTACCTAAACCGCACCGTAACAAGCTTCAACCAAGAGGAATAAAATGTGTTATGGTGGGCTACGATCCAAATACTCGTTGTTACAGGGTATGGAACTTACGTGATAAATGCATAATAGTTACTAGAAATGCAATTTTCCTTGAACGAGAATATAATTTCAATATATATAATTCACAGGAAGACGTGGATTTATTCTTCAAGAACTGGGACAAAGTCGAAAGTTCAGTAGAACATAATGGCGTGGTGCCCTCGAATGAAGAACAAGAAGAATTACAGGTGGAGCCACACGACAGCGAAAATGAAGGAGAGGAGACCGAAAATGTAAGGCCAACCAGCCCAGAAGTAGTCCTAAATCAGCCAAATGACGAAAGGAACGAAGATACATGGATTGAGGAACCGAATCAATCAAGGTCATCGGTACCAGTCGAAGATGATTCAGTCAGTCAAGAAGAAAGGGAACGCAGTACATCAAGGCCATCCACAACGGAGGTGGTGAGTGAAGACAGAAGAGTGACTAGAAGCATGACTAAGAATAAAGCAGCACTGAACACTGTTTCAGGGGGAAGTAATGGCACTGACTCACAAGAAGCATTAGTAGCGAATTTACGTGAGTATTTTGAAACAGGTGGTTCATGCGAAGAAATAATGAAAACTTTATATGGTGAAAGTGTGTTAAAAGAACTGAACCGAGATAAATGTTTCATTAATGTTTGTAATGATGATTATGCTGTCACAGCTTTTGCACTACTGGACCCCGTGCCAAAAATTCCACAGACTTTCAAAGAAGCAATGGAAAGTGAAGACGCCGACAAGTGGCTTGCTGCAATCAACGCTGAATATGGTAGTCTCATGTCAAATGGCACGTGGGAGATAGACGATCCGAAGCCAGGAGTGGCAGTCGTTGACTGCAGGTGGGTGTTTTGTGTCAAAAGAAATGCGATAGGAGGTATTGATCGTTATAAAGCACGACTGGTTGCAAAAGGTTATACTCAAAGGTACCTTGAATCGTATTTTGAAACTTACAGTCCTACAGCCGGACTGTCTACTATACGTCTGGTATTAAGTATGGCAATTCAGAAAGGCTGGTTTATTGACCAGTACGACATAACCACAGCTTTCTTAAATGGCCGACTAAATGAATTTGTGAGCATGCGCCAACCAGAAGGCTTCGTTATACCTAGGCAGGAAAATAAAATTTGTCGTCTTGTCAGAAGCATATATGGCCTAAAGCAATCTGCTAGATGTTGGTACGAGAGGTTTAACGAGATCATGTTACAAAATGGAATGCAGCGTTGTTTATCAGATGCGTGCGTTTATTGGATAGAAGTCGACGGAGTTCTAGGAATTATAACTGTGTACGTCGATGACTTGGCCTGCGCGTCACAAGATACGTCCATGCGTATACGTCTACGAAAAATCTTAGAAAGTGACCTAGAAATCAAGTATTTAGGTCCTATAAACTTTTTACTTGGTATCCAGTTTGAGCGGTATGAAGACGGGTCAATGGGACTGCATCAGCAGACTTATATAGAAACAGTCTTGAAGAAATTTAATATGGAGACATGTAAGCCTGTTAGTACACCCGTTGCGCCAGGAACACATTTAAAGAAGACTACTACTTTGACCCCCAAGGAAGAAGAGGATATGAAAAATATTCCGTATCGTCAATTAGTAGGATCTTTGTCTTACATTGCTTTGGCTACGAGACCCGACATTGCTTATGCAGTAAATGCCATCTCCATTCATTCAATAAAACCAGGGCCAACTCACTGGACTACAGCCAAAAGAATATTAAGGTATCTGCAGGGGACGAAGAAATTAAGACTAATTTACCGAAAAAATACTGAGGGTTTCCGAGTCTACACGGACGCAAGTCATGCAGATGATCCAGACGACAGGAAATCAATTAGTGGTGTAGTGGTGACTTATGCAGGAAGCCCTGTACTTTGGCGTGCTGTAAAACAAAAAAACTGTTTCACTTAGCACGTGCGAATCTGAATATCGTGCTTTGTGCCTAGGAGCAAGAGAAATATTTTGGATGCGTACACTGGTTCAAGAGATTGGGAACGAAATTATTCAATTACCAGCAACTACAGTGTTTTGTGATTCACAAGCAGCAATTCAACATGCTAATTCCCAAATAGAAAGTTCTCGCACAAAGCATTTTGATATAATTTATCATTTTGTGAGAGAGAAAATCAAGTCAGAAGATATAAAACTTGAATATGTCTCCACTGAACAGAATTGGGCTGACGTCATGACCAAAGGCTTATGACCACGCCATGCGTCGTTAACTCATTGTTTGTCTGTTTCAGATTTATCAATTGTTTGAATCAACTCCTTTGACCACAAGAGGTGTTGAATTTACGTGGGGGCTTGTTGGATCCAGATATGATTATGACTGATCCATAAAGGAGAGTGTAACAATACGCTTTTAACAATAGCATTAGATAGCAGTGTCTTGCACTGATATTTGTTAGTGAGGCTTGGAAGACGTTGTACTGTTGTAAAGTTTGTTTACACTTCACTTCCCTTGCCGACTTGTTTCTGGTAACACGTTTTGTACTTAAAATGTTCATTATGACTAAACTCTAATTCCTATTTACTTTAACTGTCATCTATGTTTCCTTCTGTCCTGCACGTTCCACGAATTACACACGTTGATCCTCACAAACACAAATGACGTTCAGGGAGGAAATCCCTTCAAAAGGAAACAATTTCTTGGTGGTGTGACGAATGAGGAAACGTGCCTACACCACCATTTCTCAGAGACTGCAATGCAAAGCCGAGTGCAAGCTTGGAGAGCGTCTTTAATAACCCAAAACCTATTGCCATCTTGTTTGTCCCACAAAGCTTGCCAAGCAGCATGCTACTTCAGGTACAGAGTCGAAGGGCGTCCGAGCGAAAAAGGCTAAGTCCTTCCAATAGCCAGAAATGGCCGACTTCAATGCCGTGTCAACCATGGTCATTCTCAGTTATGCTCATTCTCAGCTATTCCCAGGGCCTAGCAGAAATCACAGTCTCCCACTGGTCAGGCAAGCGGGAAAGCAGAGCATGAATTCGCCGTGTCATGGGGTTCCAAGGGTTGTGCGATGCCAAGGACTCCATATCACTCATAGAATCACTAAAGATGCCATAATGCATGCCCCAAAGGTCAAGGGCCCATTTACCAGCCAGACGGAGTGTCAGAAGCTCCACCAAAAACCCGGAATAACTTGATGGAATGCAATAACGACAGCACCTCATGCACACAACCACATGCCACTGTGGAGAACACGAATCCAACTGTAACTGACAGGGCGCCATCAGTCAATGTGGCCATAAAGTGAAGCCAAATCAGAATGCTTGACAACAGCAGTTGCGAGAGTTTCGACAGTGATGCTTGTACTGTTGTTCAGATGTCTTTTTATTTTAAACTGCAGAATAAGTTGTTCTGTACTGTCCTCAGGAAGGCGTGAGCACTGAGTGCCATAGTGGCACCCGCAGTTAGAAACATCCCGTATCGACAATAAGAAAACCAAGAAATTCATGAGTATGGTGGGGAAAAAATTGCAAGCTGGCTTAACCGCTATTGGCCGCACCTTGGACAGACACATGTAGCATGAGTCAAATAGGGAAATGTGCCTGAAAATCGATCAAATGACGATCAGAGTTGGTAAGAAATTACTAAATACTGTATTGATAAACAATGCAAAACAATATTACGGTTTTATGCATAAACGAACTTTTTGTGTATTGAACACATGCTAATTAGATCAAATTAGGCACGAACTCTAGCGGCTATTAATACCGTGAGTTTGGCAACTGCCAGCAAGGCAACTAGAAGCATCGGTTGGTAAGGCCACTATGCATTGCATTCGATCAAATATTGAATGACGATTTAGTTGGACAGCATATTAAATTTTCAGCAAGAAACACAGAGAATGGTAATAAGCAAGTTAAGGTGGACGTAAATGCTGGTTATGTGGGGTATTTTTACAAGAAAAAATAAAGCCATGAGTAGAAATAAACAAAAGCATAGGCTACCACAAATAAAATGCCAGTGCAGGTAAACACTAAACGCAGTAAATGCAGCCTGTCGTGGCACACAAGCCATGAAAACAGCCTAACTCTACGGTAAATAAACAAAGAACAAGTTTAGTTTTTGGTAGACAGAAAGACATTTACACTTACGTCAAATTTACATTTACATTTGCAGATAGACATTTTTAAAGGCAAACCAGCAGTGCATCAAATTTGACGCATTAGTGTAAAGCCACGAATATCCAACGTAATGATGACACAGCAACAGAATTTCCTGAAAGTACTTTGCTGGTGGAGTGGAAATATTTCGGAGAGCTGTCACGCGGAATCTTTAAATATCGAAGGCTACTGACATCGGCCAAAGCTTTAAACTGTGAAGAGATTGGAAAATATTGTTTTTATTGGTGGTATCAACATTTGATATCTTAAATAAGGAATACGATAAACGAGATAAAGTACAAGACTATGCTTGCCACAAAGTGCTTTGAACAAAATTTAACTCAATAACTAGAGAACAGTCTACTGCTGGCAATTTGTTGAATCCTGTATTGACCACTTGTTTGTAATTGCGCCAAAGTTAAATACTGATAAACTTACTTGAACGAAGAAAATTTTGGACTATTATTTTATGCAAATGATTATTATTGATTCTATGAATGAAAATATTCTATACGATTTGAAGAAATATATAGACACTGGAGTTTATCAATAAACTAAATAAGATTTACTGGAATTAATCAAAATTACTGACATCACTGCAATATACGATGACGTCTGCAATACAGTCTCTGAAGTATATAACTAACTTAAATGAAAGTTCCTAAAAACACACCTCAAAAACTCCGTGCATTACTAATGATCCTTTAAGGCTGGTTCATTACAAAGTTAACCTTTGGAACCAGATTGCGTCCAACAAACGGCAAATTTTCACAAATCCAAATACAGGGGTCAAAAATTAAACCAATGTACACAGGTTAGCACTTAACTCCAAACCATAATGTTGATGTTCTCAACAACTCAGGAACCTTTTCGTGAGCTTATTGAAAATATCTGTTTGGGCCTGGAATTTTCCTCAATCAGTGCATGTAGAGGCAGGAACCACAGTTAAAAACTTTATAAACGTGCAAAGAAGGGAAACTTTTACTTCGAATTTATCTTTCTTTTGAATGATGCCGCCAGATGTTCACTGAGTTACTTCAAAAATAGCGACAGGTTGACTGCTCCTCATATGAGCGAGTTCGTGTGTTTTCTTTGTCTTTATTGCTTGTAAGTATTCAGATTTCTTTGGTTTTATTAATTTGGGGTTCATTTCGTGGTCATTTTTGTTTCGCTGTAAGTGAATAAGGCCTTAACGTGTGCATCTGATGTGCTTTTGGGTGTCCTAACCACTTGAGGCAAATCTTTAAAAGTAGCCTACTGCTGTGCTGCAAATTAACCTACTTTTTAATGCTTATAATAACGTGTCCAAGTTGATCATTATTATCTGAAAAATAATTATGGACTAATTAGTGATATGGCAATAAAAAACGGCAGTTACAATAAAATGCTATAGAGTGTACTTACGTAGACGATATTAGCCAGTCATTCGTTTGAACAACATGGAAGAAAGGAATGCAGTGTCTCTCAAATAACATTACATGTCAGTTAGTTTTATTTTATAATCGTGTAACAGTTTTCCATAAAGGGGAACTTGTGAAAATTAAGTTACCAGAAGATATTTAGCATTGCAAGAAACAGAACCTATCGGAGTTTGCACAATTTTTTCCCGGCAAATTAGAACCCCCCCCCCCTTGCGGTCCCCGGTCCCCTGTTGTAACCCCAGTGTAACACTTGGCATAACCCCTCACCTGAAAATATGTAATATTTTCTCCTTACGCTATGAAACCTTACGCTATGAATGTAAGCTACCTACGGTAGAGTGTAAGCTACCTCTGCTGATATTCACTTTCATGAAGTGTAAACCGTTTCTAGGAAAAAATGCGAACTTGTTTGCATGGCATGTTAATTTTTTTGTAAACTCTGTAGAATATATGCTGTTTGGCACAAATTGGAACTACTGCGTTTAGTGAAATTTTCTCCCTGATGGAGAACTGCTTAATTTGAAGCCTAATAAGTATGGGGAAGTACAGATAAACAGCATTTGTTACATCTGTAGAAAATAGTAAGGCGATTCCAAAACAGTGCATTTAAAGTTTTGTTTTAGGATCGAAGTGCCAACTATGTGGTTTACCACTGCCCAACTATTGCCGATGCCAAAAAAAATGATTGTAAAGGTTAATTTGTTGCATCAGCTATAGGCTATGACAAATTTACTGTTTTCTGGATTATTAAAAAAGAATAGGATATATTTTATTCATACATGCATAAACAATATTAATGTTTTGATTCTTTTTTTTAATTTTAGACAACAATACAGTCAAAAGGATTCATTACTGATCCGAGGGGAATTCTTGGATTCTACAACCCAATGAATTTGCGTGCAAATGTCATCATGAGCGAGGTAAGTATTGTTATATACAATCAATTATTATTATTTAATAAACATTGGAGACATTACACTAGCACAACACCATACTAAAACTGGGGCTGTTGTATCCGATTAATCTGAAACACCACAGACGACACCGTAGGTAAATTTTAAAAATTTAAAACTTTTTACAGGATCTACACAATCCTGTTCTATCACGTGACAACTGCACCACGAGACATTACAACGACGGAAATTTAGTAACTACGCACCAAAGATTCAATGCTACAGTACAAAATCTATGTTATTGCACTTCGAGTTAGACCTAAAAACTACGACCGTGTTTTACAGTCTAACATTAACCTATTATGTTTACGAATTTCGTGTTTAAGGTAAAGCAGGACTTTTATTTTATTTTCAGACTTTAAAGTCTGAAAATAAAATAAAATCTGGCTTTACATTAAACACGAAATTCATAAACAGGGACAGGAAAAAAGTCTTCTCGGAGCTCTTACATTCCTAGACAGGACGTTTCTAAACCAGATGTTTCCTTTCAGGAATTTACCTTTACTCGTTTTTCATATTCGTAATTAATTAATATTTAAGTAATTAAATAAATTTTAAGTAATTGCCAGCAAAACTGCAAGACGCTTTAATAATTGTAACAAATAAAATGTGTAAAACCTTTTATAAGTTGAATAGTTTGCTTGACGCCAGCCACCTTTAGCATGAGTAATAGCATAAAGGAAGATGGTTGGCTGCTTAACTTTAATAACACAGCATCTCGCTAATCCACCCTGTGATCTTATATTATGTTGGTTGATATTATTATTATTATAAGTCGAGAACGTACAGATAAATGGCTTCAGAACAACAAGAAAGAGTAACTAATAGCTAATCCTGACATCTTTAATGACAGAAACAAAAACTAAATATATGTGAATGAAAACGCCGAAACATCCAGTTTTAATAAATGTTGTACACTTTCTGGTTTTATCTTTATAATATTCTACAGGTGCTTTTTAAGTTTAATTTAATTTAATTTAATTTAATTTAATTTAATTTAATTTAATTTAATTTAATTTAATTTAATTTAATTTAAAAATGAACCTTAAAAAATGCTGATTTGGAAGTAAAAACATGACCTAAAAAAATTCATTATAAATACATTTCGTTTAAGTGCGGAAAGATGCAGTTGAGAAAGGAGTAATTAAGTAATAGATATCCGTGAAGTAGACCTGGTTATCCCAAATAAGTGATCATCTGCGAGAAACGGAACAGTCCAAAGATCGATTTTGCTACTCCGAGATCTTTGGAGTGTTCTGTTTAGAGTAGACGATCAATTATTTTGGGATAACCGGATCTACTTCACGGATGTGTGTTTTAATGCTAAGGTGTGAAGTCGAGCCAACATATCGAGTTATTTAAGATTTAAAAAAAAATTTATTTGAAAATTTTATTTGTGAATCATGACGTAAATTCCTGAACTCAAACTTCCGGTTTAAACTTCCTGTCTGCGAAAGTCTCACGTACGCGAGGACGTCCCTATATCCAGTCCCAGTCACTGACGTTTGTGTTTAAGGTAAAACCATATTTTTTCTACTTTATTAGTTTAAATAAGATATAGCGTATAAAATGCGCTATTCGCTTGAATCTCGTAGGTTTTTAGATGTGTTTAGAAAGTGTCAGGAGGCTAGTTTTCGTACAGTCGGAACGAAAGGTTGCCGGGTCCGGCTTGGACTATTCCTTCGTGGATGGGGGTGGGGAGGGGGCTAGCATCAAACGCGAGGTCTTTTTTTTTCGTGTTAGTGCGGAAAATGTCGCCAGGTTACGAATGTGCTGTTCGCTTGAGTATCGTATGTTCTTAGGTGAATTTAGGTGTGTTTACAAGTGTCGGTAGCCTAGTTTTAGTACTGTCGGAGCAAAAGGTTGGCGGATTGGACCATTCCTCCATGGGTGAGGTCCTAGCATAGTAGCCTACGCGAGGTTTTTTCTTTTTCGTGTTAGTACGTTAAATGTCGCAGGTTGCAAAGTTCTTATTTATGTTGGTTGCAATAGGGTGTGCTGGTTGAATTTGTGTTGTGTACGGTAGTTTTGCAAAGTATGTCACATGGTAGAGCAGTGGTTGTGTAGAGCGCGGAAAAAGTGTTAGATTATCAAAACAGTTTTTGGTTATCAAAAAAGTGTGGGTTATCAAAATTAACCTACGGTCACGTGTGTGGGTTTTCAGATTAACTGTATATAACGGCTGCACTTTTAGCATTGGGATGTGTTGGCGTGACGTCATCACCGTGCATTAAATAATGTTATTTAACGATTTTGAAATGTAAACAGAAGCAAGTGCTACATATTAAAAGTGAAGAGGATGTAATGAAGGTGGTCACTTGGCAACCCAAAAAATGGACGAGGAACAGATGGATGAAGAACCCGTCATTATTAATGTAGTTAAGTTGTAGTTAATAATGAGTTGCTAGAAATAAGTAATAAGCATAGCCTTAAACGCATTCATGTTAACATGAGATGTCGAACTAATTCAGACAAGTAGAAAATTTAAAGGCAGATATTGCCATGAAAAGTTAAGCACTTGTAGGAAAACGAAAAAGGTGGTACACTTTTGTTTTTTATAAACTCCAGTAACCTAAAAAAAAGTTGCACAAAAAAATTTAAGAATAGCTGAAAATTAAGATTCTGGATGGTACTTTTTGCTTTGATAGAGCTAAAAATTACAAAGTTATTTTGAAATCATTAAAAATGTTTAAAATGGCATTGATACGTTTAAAAACCATATTGAATCTTATGGCTACATCTAACAAATTGTAAGTCAGAAACCCGAGAAGAACTAAAACTAAACAAAGTTACAAAATAAAGTTTAGATTCGATTTTCCCGAAATAAACTATATGATTTTGTAAAGGAACTGTCATAAAAGTCAAGCCGGCTGATCATTATTACAGTTTTAGAAATCTTGAGCAGAATAATACCAGAAACTGAAAATCAAAATCATAAATTTTTTCACACTTTAAATAATAAAAAACGTGAAAAACAACTCCAAAATATTACTTGGAATTTTACGAAAAATTAAAACATTTTAATTAAATGTGTAATAAAATTGAAGATCCAATTCTGGAATATACGAGAATAATCACATTGTTAAAAAAGCTAATAAGAGAATAATCGCATGGTAAAAAAGGCTAAAAACAATTGTAAAATACGATCAAAAATTTAAAATAAATATATGTGTAACTAACTTGTGGGGAAAATAAAATATAAAAATTATCTGTGGTTTAAAATACGGCATTATAACATTTGATCTCAAAAATTACACACAAAAACGAAGTAGCAAAATACATTAAAAAAGCTAAAAAAAAAAGAAAGTCACTATTTCAAATCAAATGCAAAATATAGTTAAAAAAAACTATACAAAACAATTATAATTTAATTGGAAAAAGGATCGTGCTCCAAACAAACATCAACATTTATCGAATATTTTTGTAAAGTCAAATGACAAATTCAGTGATAAAATTATTAAAAATTTTCATTCATAAGTACCATAACTTAACCCTTTATAACCGTGCCGAACAGTGGGGATGTTTTTTAGCTGTACGTGGGTCACAGGATTAGAACCAGCATTCACTTGGGTGGAAACGAGGACGCTGACGACTGAGTTGTTGCTGCACACTTTGCTAGCGCTGACAGGGACCCCTCACAAAGCTTGCATTGCGCGTTGGGACTTAATTTTTTTTCGTTCAGTAGCCGACCACTTAAATGGACGCTGAGCCATAAATGGCTAATAAAGCTGATTCCTGTAAAAATATACTCTACAACTCAAATAAAACGAACTTGTAATAATAGTTGATGAATACCAAATTGCAAAAATTAGGAAGAATCAAAAGTTAAAAAAATCTACTGGCCATGATGGCTTTTTAATTTGACACAAGTATCTTCGTGTATGCATTAATCAATGCCGAGATATGGCCCGACGAATTGAAAATGCAAATATTAAGATCTGTTTACAAACATGGAATTAAAAAGACTCTATGGACCAATAGAACTTTTACCACCATTAAGTCGTTGAAAAATTCTTCAATTACAAACTGAAGATTATTTAAGTAAGTTTAATATCATCAATAAAACACAGTTTTGCTACCAAAAAAGAGTTGACACATTTAATGCAATTGAATGCATAAAAAATAATATTATTAAAAAACGCTTAACATATAAAATAAGGAAAACATAAAGCTCGAAAGGAACAGATACAATAGAAAGATGTATAAGCCATCAGCGTCACACCAATACATGTAAAATAATCTCCAGCATCCCCCAAAAAAAACAAGCTGGAGCTTCCTTTTCATGTATTAGTACGACGCTGATGGTTTACACGTCTTCTTGTATCTGCCCCTTTCGAGCTTTTTTTTAAGGCTTACATCCGTATCTTATACGCATAATAGTTTTTTAATACTAATATCTGTAATTTTTTTTTGTTCAACACGAATAACACCATAAAGAATACTGTAATCACATTGAAATAACTGTTATAAGAGTCTTAGCCTTTTTAATATTCAATTTTAAGCTATAAAAATTGGAAATTGGTTCTGTGATTCGATCTCTAGGTGATAGCAAAATTTCCCCAACAAGAAGAAGAATAACAAGGATATTGTAGTCACTTTAAAATAGCGTTCAAAAGTCACTAGGCCTTGTTCATACCTACTTTTTAAGCTCTAAAACTTTAACATTAGTTCATTACTTCGATCTCCAGATGTAGTATAGTTGTCATGGGTCAGAATTTGGGATAATCACGCACATCGAGCTAATAGCCATGAATTTTGACACACAAGTCAATCTTGGCTTACAAATTGATTTAGCTATGGAACTCCCTCGAGATTATTGATCAACACATTCTTGCTGATCGTGCGAAAACATGAAATGGTACACAAGTCATTCTTAATGGTACAAAGTGATCTAGCTGTCCCCCTTTGACATAATCCCTTCCCCCCCCCCCAAGCCACCTGTGCGCCTGTTTCCCCCTCCCTGAGGCTAGACCAACATATTCTCGCAGATCCAGGTAAAAGCATGAGACATGTTGCATAAATTATTCTTTGCAGTACAAATAGAACTTGCTGTGGAACCCACTTAAGATACCCCCCTAGAGCCCAGAACTCACCTGTTCCTCCTCCCTAAAGCTTATCTAAGAAATTTTTGCAGAAAGAATTTCTAAATTGCTAAAAGTCTGACATTTGGTACACAAGTCATTCTTAGCATTACAATCAACTGCAATTTGTTGATCATCAATTTCATGGAGTGGATTTAGAAAGGCACTAGGGGCCCTGGGGGTATCTGATGGGGTTCCATATGTAGTTAGATTTCTACTGCTGCAATAGCTGATGTACACTGGGGAACGTGCCCTGGCCCCTCTACCCAAAATGCACTGTATTTAAACTCCTTATGCCCTTTACCTGCCCTTGCTTCTCTATTGTAAAGTCAGGGAGTGGGGGCACACAACAAAACGGTCCAGGGGCAAAATACAAAAGTAGAAATCTATTCTGCCCCCTTTTTTTTTGGGGGGGGGGGAGGAAGAGGGATATTTGCTTGCTACGTTTGTACTTTGTCCCTGGAGAAAACAAAACGGTCCAGGGGAAAAGTAAAAAAGTAACAAGCAGTTTCCCCCCTCCCCAAAAAAATACATAATAAATTAATTAATTTTTGTTCAAAATCTTGGGACAAGAAAACGGTCAAGGGGTAAAGTACAAAGTAGCAAGCAATCCTCCACTCCCTGTGGGGGAGGGCGATGCTTGCTACTTTTGTACTTTGTCCCTAGACCGTTTTGTTACCCTCAGGAAGGCCGTGTTTTTGTGCCCCCTACTTTCTGGCTCCCCGATCGGGAAGCAAGGGCAGGAAAGCAAGGGGATCTGGAATTAAACAAAGGGCATTATGAATAAAGGGGCGGGAGGGGGGTGGATATAATGTGCGTACGCCCTTGAATTTATCCCTGATTAGTAATTAATTCTAGGACAAAATACCTTTTTATTTTTCGTCCAAGGTCAAACCACATGCTTGAACGAAAAAGCTCCACAATTTTGCCATTTGTTTGACTAGTCCTACACAACTAAGAAACGTACGAACTAGGGAAATTAGTCACAAAATAAGAATTAAATTAGACAGCTGTTCGGCCTATTGTTTATTTTCTTTTCACTTTGACGTTACACTTTGATTGCAATTTACTACGACACAAGAAACAGCAACATTTTTAAAGTTCATAACTATTTATTTTATGTGATTTTCCGGCAAATAAATAAGTTTATTGACGCAGATCATTGTGTTCATGAAATAAGTATGATTGTAAATTGGTACCTGAAGTCGTAAGGTTTTGTAAGTTGTAGGTTAACTCGGGACTCGGGGACGTCAGGGACCTCTACGTCCCTAGTTAACTGAACAATCGAATTTTTACCGCAAGACTTAAAGCTAAAGATGGCACACCTACGCTCGCCGCTTTGCCTCGGTATGCGTTAGTCACCTGACCCTTCAAATTTACATGGACGCGAGTGAAAAATAACACAGGCTGCCAGGCTCCAAAGTTCTGCTTGCATTGGACTATGGTCCCAGACGGGAGCGCTTGAACATCTACCGGATGTGATGTTTGTACGGTGCACACGGGTCCTGTTATTTTCTATGCTGCGGATGCACAGTAAAGACAATCGCGAGTCGCTAGCATCGTCCGTTGCATGGCGCCAGCGACAAACGGGTTTGAAACTCGGATTGCGCCGCACGCTTGCTTCGTATAGTTTGCTATGTGAGTGGGATACTTTTGTGTGGTTTATGGTTACTTTTGCTAGTGCGTAGTCACAAAACTACCTGGAATTTTTAAATTACAAAACAGCGATGCCTCTCTTTTTTTTGTGAATTGTTTTAATTTTATTGGCTGTTCTACTATTATTTTGTTGCTGTGGTATGTTTCTCCATCCCTTTGCTCAACATAAATGGTAAAATTTGTTGTTGAGTTGTGTTTAGCCGTAGCATTTGTCATATTGCCATTCCGTACTGCATCATCATTATTTCTGACTATAGCCACGAGAGTACATGTTCCTTCTCCTACATCGATTGAACGGTACTCTCTTCAGCAAGCAAGGGCATAAGCAACATTGTGGAACATTCCCGTTATCGTCAGTCACTTACTGTGGAGACAATAATAATTGTTTCCTGGTTCAATGTTGCAGCTCCAAGAATGCCTTGGAACACTAACAATTATAAACCCCAGTCAAGAACTACAACAAACTGTGGTACAGAACGAATCAAAGACAGAGTGAGTGAGCAGAGTGATTGAGGGCCTACTTTAACTATAAAATTTGGAATTTGCACTGTACGTATGTGTATATGTTAAGCAGCTATGAACCAATTGAAACTAATTTTGGTAGGTATCTTCTCTGAAACAAAGCTTGAGGAATGACGTATGTACTTGATTCTGCGACGAAAACATTATTGGGGTTGGTTCAAAGTTTCAGATAGAACATCGAGCAGAAATCCTATAAGAGGACCATAGAGTAGAACGCATGTAAGACGAGAGCAAAGGGCAGAACTCTTATGGGTGAATCACACGGAATAAATCGTGTAGCTGGAACACTGGGATGAACCAGAAGTGGCATAAAGAATACCTGGAGGCCTTGATATTGGAGCGTTTCATGATAATATCAATCCATGTTCTTTCTCTCGTGCGGCCCAATGAGATCATGTTGCCATTGGGCCAGTTTTTGTGCTAATGATTGTAATTTCTTTCGTGGCTAACCTATATTAAAAGAAGGCTGTGTATGTTTTCACCTAATAAATGCGAGCCAGATACATTACACGTTGTGTGATTGTCCCCAGCAAACCATTTCTGCTGAACAGCAGTCTATTTCTGGTGCACATCAGACCTTGATTGCAGAATGAGTTTCGTTTTTCAGCAATAACCGACTGGGGCAGAAATTGCGTTTTTTGCCACCAGACTCCACACCAGTTCTCGTGCGTGCCAGATAGTTAATGCATGCTGTCAGTGCTATGGTGAAATACGAGTCTGGTGAGGTTGAATAAACTGGTCTGGAGCTGGGAAGTGAGAACGGCAGCTTCACTCCTAGACGGCAGTGAGACAAGGAATGAAATACAAAGCGAGAGTTGCAACATGGTACTCCAACATCCTATAGACGTGTATGCATTGACAAGATCCTAGCTGAACTCTCATAGTTGGAGCAAAAGGCACTACACTTATAACTATTGGACAGAGCAGACGTGTTATAGATGGAACACAGGCCAAAACCTGCAGGTGCAGTGGTTACAATTTTTCTTTTTGAAAGGACGCAGGCGAGCAGTGGTACTAAAACGTACTACACCACAATGTAATGGCGGTGCTCAAAACCGTACCATAGCACGATATAAAATTGGCACTTCTGGCAGTGGTGGACTTCCGATTTTTATTGTGTATGTTAAAATAATTGGGATTAGCTCCATAGTAATTACGTACGTGTTCATGGTTGTATTCATTTTCTATTCTCGATTCTAGGTCTGATCTATATACTTAAATAATCAGCATGGGACTAGCGTCATAAAGGCGTCATAATAACTTGAACTGGCGTCGTATGTTGGAAATAAAGAGAGAGTGGCACGCTTCCTTTAATGGTGGCCCTCAACAATGTCGGACTTATGACGTGTAGATGTATGTTTTATATCTAGACCTTTAAAGCGGCCACCATCGTGGTATGGCACACCGTGTTACCATGCGAAAGGTATAGGTAGTCTATTTGTCCGTGCGGTGTCGGAGTCGGTGTTTGTATGGTATCGGTTAAGAAATTAAAAACACCAAAGACAGCAGGTCATTAAAAAGGCCAGAAAGTGCATAAATGTGTAGCAAAACACAACGTTTCGGGGATTGCTGCACCCCGTTATCAAGTGTAAAGTAGTTACAAATAAAGTGCACGTATGCCATAGACAAGGCCCAACACCAATACACTCACAAATTTTAATCGTAAAAAACCCAAACCTATATAACTAAAATCGTAGTTTTTGTTTGTTTGTTTGTATGTGTGTGCCCGCAGTGGGAATCTTGATAATATTTATTCTACTAAAGTCCGCAGTCGGAATCAAGTTATTCTTAATTCTTTTGTCTGTTTGTGGTGTCTTTCCAAATGAATTGTCTGTATAAGAAATGATTCGAACTGAGTTTTCAACAAAGATGCACAGTACTGAATACACCATGTTTTTTCCAGTCACAATATTTTCAAGCAAACGGGCTCTGGGCCTCTACGTCTCTTAAACCTGGATCTAACTAAATTTAATAAAATCTTGGGCGACTGCTAACAGGAAATCACAGTATTTTCATGCAAATGGGAAATCGCAACATTGCTCTATAAAACTGGCTATATACGGGGGTGCCCGAGCAATAATAATAATATATTAATAATTTTTTTATTGCATACAATGCTCGAAGTTTTTTGGGAGAAAAACTTGTCTGAGCTACAATAACAACAATTTACATTATTATAAATAACATACGACTAGATACACTATTTACAGACTACTTTATAATAGCTGACAAATTCATCTATTAATTTTTTTCAATTCTATTTTACTTTGGAAATGTAGCTCATTTTTTTCAATTTGTTAAATATATGCGGTATATATGTGGTATATAATACTTTTTATTTCTTGTTCCATATGCATTATTCCATTGTGGTAGCTTATACTTTTGTGATGTTGTTCTTAATCGTGTGCTGTTTTTCTGTATCATAATTTTTATGTGTATTTGTGTAATATTTCTACATAATCTCGTAACTCTTTAATTTTAAGTATTTTATTATAATGTATATATTGTTTGTTCTTTCATCTTTTTTTGCCAAATAATACTTTTATTAGTTTATTTTGTACTCTTTGCAGTGTATTTATTATATACTCAGCAGCAAAACCGTATATTTCAATACCATATCGTAATAAGCTACCTATCCAAGCATCATATAATAATTTTTTTGTTTTTTTTTTACGTAAAATATATTTTATATTGTATAATTTTGGTATCATTTGTCGCAATTTTACTGTTAGTTTCAATATATGCTCTTTAAAGTCCCAGTTTGAGTCTATTTCTAATCCTAGATATTTTGTTGTATTTTTTTTATCAATTTCCTTGCAGGTAATTTTGTAGTTTTGTAAGTTTGTTTTATTTTTTATTAGGTCACACTGTTCAGTATGTGCTATTATTTCTATTTTATTTCTATCTTTCATTTTAGGTACCGTTATAGCCAATTGTACATTTTTACTTCACTGGTGTATAATTCATTTTCTATCAACCATCCGTTAACTATGTCAAAGTCTTTTTGGAAATTTTTACTCATCTCATAATAATTTGAATTTATGGAAAGTAATACCGTGTCATCTAAGAACATATATATTGAGGTTCTATGTACATAGTCATCTATATCATTAACATATATGAGAAACAATAGAGGTCCCAAAACAGATCCTTGTGGAACTCCATAAGTAACATCTTTAGAAGTACTGTAATCATCTCCAATTTTTACTGTTGCTATCCTATTCATTAAATAACGTTTGATTAAATTATATATTTTACCTCGCAGACCAATTCTTTCATATTTTTTCATTAAAATATCTTAGTCAAAGGTATCGAAGGCTTTTTGTAGATCAATTTATATTACTCCTAAATATTTTTTTTCATCCAACACCTTAGTTATTATTTCATTTATTTGTATTAGCAAGTCTGTCGTGCTTTTGTTTTTTTTATAGCCGTATTGTGTATTATTTAGTAAATTAAATTTTGTTAAGATTTCTGTAATTTTATTTGAAAAGAATCTTTCAATTATTTTGTCTATTATTGATAATAATGAGATTGGTCTGTAATTATTTTTATATTTCCTGTCGCCTTTTTTAAATATAGGCCTTAGTACTTGCACTTTCAGTTGTTCTGGCCATGTTTCATTATCAATCATTTTGTTAATTAGTTTACATACGAATATTGAGGTATTTTCTTCACTCTGTTTGAAATTTTCTGTATTAAAGCCGTCAATACCAGTTGTATTTGAGTTTTTTAATTCTCTTATAGTTTGAATTATTTCTGTCATAGTAGCATATTTTACAAAACATGTTTTGTCATATGTTTTTGAATGTTTTTGTATAAGTTTATTAAACACCGTTCTATAATGGTTTCCATTTTTATAGTTAATTAATTTTTGTTCTATTGACCTTGAACTTGATTAATAGAATTGTCATTAAAGTCATTTCTTAATTTTTGTATTTCAGTTTCTTTAAATGTATTTGTAATATCTTTATCTATATTCTTTTTTTCTGATTTTGTTGTTCGTTTATTTCATCTACTATTTGCTATAATGTTTTACAATCGTCTGTTTTTTTAGTTTTGTTTTATAGTATTCTTGTTTACGTATTTTAATTTTACTCGTTATAATACATTTTAAATCTCTGTATTGCTGTAATACTTTAATATTTATCTCCTTTCCTTGTTTTTGTATTTCCTTCTACAGATTGTTTTTTTTATTTATTAATGCTATTAATTCAGTTGTAATCCACTCGTGCCTTTTTTGGGGTTGGAGGTTCTCTATGTTCTTTTTTTATTTTGTTTTTTTTTTTTAGAAATATTCATATTGTATATTTTTTTTATTGTAGTGATAATTTCATTACACATGTTATTAGGGCATTCTATACTATCCCAAAAATCCCAGTTTTGGAATTGCAGATCCTTAATAATGTTTTTATGGTTATATTTCTGATAAATGTTATCTTCTCTTGTTTCATTTTCTGTGTTTCTGTTCTGATCCGTTTTCCAGAGCCAGCACACCGTAAAATAATGATCAGCAATTTTTATTTTAATTGTTCCACTATTTTTTCCCAGCCTATTTCTCCTACCTTTACATATATATGGTCTATGCATGATTTTTGTAATATTTCATTTTTATTTACATGTATTATTTCTTCTCTTGTAGCTGATTCTATTAAATTCTCAAATCCTGCTCCTGCCATCATATTTTCATATTTATCAATACTGCTTTGGTCATATTTATCGTTATTGCTATTTTCATTTTTTAAATATCAATGTTTATGTCACCTATTATAATCACATTTTCTTCATTCTGATGTTTACTTTTTATTTTAATATGTTCCTTTAGTTATTTTATGAAGTTATTTTTGTTTGTCTCAGGTCTTCTGTAAATGGTTATTATTTTAAAAGTTTGTAGTTGTTTTATTAATACAAGTTCTAAACCCTTATTGCTTGCTATTTCTAGATTTTTTGTTTTATTATGATCTATAATAATAATGTAATCGTTTACGTATATCATTATTTCTCCTCCCCCACTTGGTTTTTCTCTTGTTATATCATAATTGTGATAACCGTCCCAATTATAACTTGATGTTTCAATTTTTTTTATGTTTACTTCTGTTATTTTTGTTTCACTTCTGTTATTTTTGTTTCTGTAATGTGATATTTTAAAAGATCCCAGTTTTTTCTTAAACTTCTGATGTTGACGTGAATTACTTTTAAACTGACATTTTTTCCAGTTTCCTTTTCCATTTCTTCTTTAACTTCTTCATTTGTTTCAAAGATCTTATTTTTATACATTATTATTGACTTGCTGCTGTAAATCTTCCTCACATTTCACCAACCTTACTTCTTGTTCATTTTCGTTTCTTCTCATCATTATTTTTCCTCTAAGGAACGAAACATACTTGTAATCATTGGTTTTTGCATATTCTTTTGTTTTCCAGAATAAGCTTTTGTAATAAGGCGTCATGTTTTCATTTATGTACACTCTACTTGGTCTCCATTTCTGTATAATTATGTCATCATTTGTCACTGTCTTCTTCTTATTTTCTAGCCAAGCATCTCTGAATTCTCTACTTTTGAATTGTATAATCAATGCACTTTTTTATGTTTGTTTCTATTTGGTATTCGGTGTACTGCCTTCACTTGTTCTGATCTATAGGATCCTATGTTTTAGTTCAAAGCTACTTGTTGCACTACATCTCTTAATTTTTCTTGTGGTAGCCAGTCTAGTTGAATAATATTTCTACGTTACGATTTCTCTCATATTGTTCTTTTTCGTGTGTTGACATTGCTATTTCATGTACAGTTTTTTCAATATGTTTGTCTCTAGCTTCTTTATTTTCTAATTGGACTATTCTTCCTTCCATTTCTTTAACTTTTTCAGTCATTTCTTAATTTTCTTTTTTCATGTCTATTTGCTCCTGGCTTGTGTAGTTCAGTGTTTTAATTATCTCTGCTTGTTCTTCTTGGACTTTGGCAATCTTGTCATATATTTCCATTAGTTTGTCCATTTTATTCTCAATTCGTATCATTGTCACCTGTAGCGCATTTATTTCTGCATTAGTTTATGTCTCCATTTTTTCCTCTTCTTTTCTTCTCTTTTCAGCTTAACTTTCACTTTCGTGTAAACTTTCGTCGTCACTAGTACTTTGATCTAAATTTTCTTTCTCTTGTTCTGACAATGTTCGTTGTGCTCTGCAAAGCACACACTTCCATGCTTCTTTACTTTTTACACTTTTTGCATTCAAGGTTTTCACTGATATTTTTGCACAACCAAAATGGTATTTCACTTTACACTTACCACATATGACATTGTCATTTTGATTATTAAGTTTATTTTTGCACTCACCACATTTCATTTCAATTTCTGTTTCAGTTGTACCCTTTCTTTCAGGTTGCTCTCTTTAATCGAATGGACTGTTGGACTTTTTTTGGTTTCAAAACGATTGCTTTTAGATTAATTCTGCGATGGCCTTAATACTCTTCCGCACTTTCTCACTTTTTTGTCGATTATGAAAAGTTGGTGATGTTTTACAGCTTCCGTAGATATTGGCTAGTCCATTTTCAACGAAATTACAATCGCAAAAAATCTTCACAGATCTGGTATTAGGCACTTTCACGTATTCTTGCATTTGGCACTTTTATAATAATAATAATAATAATAATAATAATAATAATAATAATAATAATTTTATTCACACAAATTACATTTGCAATATACAATACAGGCCAGAACACGAGACCTATGAAGTCTGTATGTGTCTGTAAATTAATAATTGTGTAGAAGTAACGATATAGGAAAAATACAAATTTCATGTAAGGTTTAAAAATTAAATAAAGAAAAAACATGCGTATTATTATGTATATTAGATAATTAGAACTGGTTAAAATTTTAATATTTTTAATGTTGCTTTAAAGTTATTATCCATTCTTTAATGAGTTTATTGAGTTGGTATTTACTCTTTAAGTCTCTCAGCTTAACTGGGAGTAAGTTAAAAGTATGCGGGATTACATAACGTTGGCCTCTCTTACCGTAGGAATTTCGCCATGTAGGAACTTTGAGCCATTCAGATGTTGATCTTATATTTCTTTTATTTTCTAATTTATGTTCCATCAGGAAATAATTCCTTTTGATTACGCAATTCGTTATTAATTGTCTAACGGTCATTATTTTGTAGTGTTCATAAATATCAGAAGTACGTTGTCCAACACGTTTACCAAACAATGCTTTCAGTCCTTTATTTTGAATTTTTTGCAAGTTGTTAATGAGGCCATCAGTTGATGTTCCATAAACGCTACATCCATATCTAATGAGTGAATTAATCCAGCTCTCAAAAAGAGATTTTTTTGCTTCATTGTTAAGAATACTTTGTAATTTATAAAGCAGAGGTACAATTCGTCTAATTCTATTAACTAGATTTTCGATATGTTTGGCAAATTTCCAATTTTCGTCAATTGTGATGCCTAAATATTTGCATTCCGTAACTTTAAGTAGTTTAGGGCATGTACACGTTTGATTGTCATGACATAGGTCATCGTGGATATAGATTTCACTTAATTCATTTTTCATATGTGAGGTCATGATTTGAAGATAACACGTTTTTTCTGCACTGATATATAATTCGTTATTCTTAAGCCATAAGTTTATGGTGTTAAAGTCAGTTTGTAAATTTTGGGTCATTACATTGCATTTATTATTAATTCCAATCATAATAATGTCATCTGCATAAAGTGTAAAGTAACTGTTCCAATTAAGGTACTGTAGATCATTTACATAAAGAAGAA
Organism: Lithobius niger; assembly: GCA_023313725.1. NCBI lineage: Eukaryota > Metazoa > Arthropoda > Chilopoda > Lithobiomorpha > Lithobiidae > Lithobius > Lithobius niger. The sequence goes on along the minus strand of JAHWFP010157383.1, from coordinate 6,562 downwards.
AAAGGAGTGGTCCAAGAATAGAGCCTTGTGGCACGCCAAATTCAATAGGTTGCCACGAACTGTGTAAGTTATTGATGCCAACACAACACGTCCTATTCGTTAGATAATTCACAATAATATTCAAAATTTTTCCTCTCAAACCAAGGTTAAAAAGTTTCCTAGATAAAACATCTTTGTCAATTGTATCAAATGCTTTTTGTAAATCTATTAAGATTGCACCAACATATTTCCCGTCATTTAGTGCATTTGTTACCATATTGTTTATTCTATGTAGTGCATCAATTGTACCTTTGCCACGCTGAAATCCGAATTGGTTTGAATCGATTAGTTGGAAATGGCTTAAATAATTTGTTATGCAATTAGCTAAATATTGCATAACAAATTATTTAAGCCATTTCCGCATAATTATTAAGCATAATAATAATAATAATAATAATAATAATAATAATAATAATTTTATTTGCATCACAAATCCTCGAAGCTTGAATTAGCTTGTTTGAGCAGCAAATACAAACGTTACATTTCAATAAATAACATAAAACATAAAAATCTACATACAATCTAAAACTTTCAAATAGCCTACTTTCTTTTCAATTTAACAAATAATTATTAATTATATTTTTAAAAGAAATACCATAAATAACATACATTAAATCAACAGCCCGTTTTTTATTTTAATATTTTCATGGTAAAGTTTTATTTTCTATTTAATTATTTGCAAAAAAATTTTTTTTAACTCTGGTTTAAGTTTACAATTTTTTTTTTCTTGTAATAATTCTTGTGGAATGTTATTAAAAATCTCTGGTATATAATAGCTTTTGTTTCTTTTTCCGTATTTATTATTCCATCGTGGTAAATTATATCTAATTGTATTTTTTCTTAATCTTTGTTGTTTTTCAATATTAAGGTTTTTATGTTTATTGCAAAAATAATTTTTTGTAATTATGATTTGATCTCTTCATTTTATTATCGGTAAAATTTTTTGTTGCATAAATATATCTATAGTTTTTGATTTATTTTTGCTAGTTTCGTTTCCAAAAAGGACTTTAATATTTTATTTTGTATCTTTTACAATCTATTTATAATATAGTTTGAGGCCAGTGCGTATACTTCAATCCCATATCTAAGTTGGCTTTCAATCCATGCATAACATAGTATTTGTTTATTTTTTTCCTGTAAAACATCTTTTATTAAGTATATTCTCGAAAGTAATAATCTAAGTTTTTGAATAAGTGTTCTTACGTGTAATTTGAAATTCCAATTTTTATCTAAATATATACCTAAATATTTTGCTTGGTTTTTGCAAGTTTTAAATTTTACATGTGTCTGTACAGTCATTATTTTTCCTGTCCTCTATCATTTTTTTGCAATCTTCTCTGATGTAATGAGGTCGTGAACCGTGTAGTGGAAGTGAAGAAGTAGGGAACGACATGATGACTGGGAATTTATTGACAGAGGATTGTAAAGTTTACAAGAGCTGGCCTTATAAAATCTTGGCCATGCATCCATGAAAAATTAGGAGGGAAGACAAACCAACAATGGACAACAAAGGTAAGTCCCAACAATGATCAGCAGGTAAGTATTTCTAGTAACTTAGGCACCTATAATAAATGGATGCTCTTCAGCAACAATGATAAAGACCGTACCTTTACTCTTTATACTAAACCATATCTGTTTGTTGTACAACAATACTTTCCTTGTAATAATTGTCCATCAGGATCCCCCGGTATTGAACACAACCAAACAGTCCCATTAGTTATGCAATAAAGTTAGTTCTGCTTTACAGCCAATTAGTTAAACTTAACACCACTAAAACTTTTTACTCAGTTTTATCTTTGGAGTTTTTAGTTGTTATATTTACTATACTTACTACTAAGTTAGTCAAGTTACTACGTCTTAAATTCCCATCATCAAATAAACAAATTTGTAGTACAATTTATATTGTCCCACTCTTCACATCGTTTCAGGACAAACGCAAATTTACATTATCCCAATCTTCACATCGTTCAGCACAAAGCAAATTCCCTCTCCATGACCTTTTTAATTTTAACGCCTGACACATTTTTGGTTAGCACATCCACACTTAATTGATCCCCCGGTAGGTATACCAATTCTACAAATCCTCTCTGTATCTCACTTCTAACGAAGTTGACTTTTCGAGAAAAATGTCGTGTGGACGCATTTCCCCCACTTTTAGTCAACTGTATGGCAGACAAACTGTCAGACTGTACCTGGATTGGATAAGCCACAAGATCTGGACTTATCTCACTAACAACACCACCAACAACTATTAACTCTTTGACCACTTCTGAAATTGCAATCATTTCTGCTTCGCAGGTACTCAAGGCTACCAGCTTTTGTTTTCTGGTTTTCCATGAAATGGGCAAATTACCAAGAAATATAGCATATCCTGTGAATGACCTTGAACCACGACAACTACTATCCCAGCTTGCATCTGACTGGGCTCTTAGTAACCCTATTTTATCCTTCTGGTAATGGATGCAGTAATCCGAAGTACCTTTCAAGTACCTCAGGACTCTTTTTAATGCACCCATATGCATCTGTTTAGGATTGTGGTTAAACTGGCTCAGCACAACAATCTGGTACGACAAGTCTGGGCGGCTTGTCGTTGACAAGTACAATAAAGAACCTAACAATTCCTGGTAAGCTGTTTTATTTACTTCAGGGGAGCTCTCAGCTTCAGTTATTTTTTGGTTAGGATCTCCTATTGCCCTGACTGCTCTACAATCTGCCATTCTATGTTCGAGTAACAATTCTTTAATATAGTTACTTTGGCTAATTGTAATTTCGTTTGTTCTGATAACTATCTGCAAACCTAAGTACAGTTGCTCTTTAACTTCTAGTAGCTCTATTTGTTCTCTTATCTTAGTCACATAGTATTTCGTGAGCTCATCCGAAGATGAAGCAAAAAGGTTATCATCTACAAATACAAAAGCGGCAAACAATCCTTCAGTCTGAAATACATAGTAAACACATGGATCGAAATCCGAACGAGTTAAACCAATTTCCAGCAAAATCTCGTTAAGTTTTTCATTCCACATATGACCGCTGGATGGAAGACCATAAATACTCTTTCGCAACTTACAGACTTTGTCCATCTGACCCCCCACTGGCTGTGTTGCGAAACCAGGAGCCTGTTGCAAATAAGTATCAATAGGCCCAATATCTGACCAAAGATATGCACTGGTTACATCATAGAATGTGAGAGTATAACCTTTAGCAGCAGCAAGACAAAGAATAAGATGAACCGAATCGATTTTTACAGTTGGTGAATAGGCAATTTCATAATCTTTACCTTCTTGCAACCCCCAACCAGCGGCGACTAATCGGGCTTTGTATTTTCGTAGACTCCCATCTGGATTATACTTACGCACAAACACCCATTTGGATTTAATTATTTTGGTGTTCACTGGTTTTTCTACTAGATCCCACACATGGTGTCTAGCCATACTGTTCATCTCATCCTGCATGGCGGCAAGCCAACCTTCAGCCTCAGAACTCGCCATTGCTTCCTGATAGGTTTTAGGCAAGGGCTTTGAGGTTAACTTATTGGCGCTAGGTGGGATGAATCTGGCTGTGCAAATGCGTGGAATCTGTTGATTACTCAGGTCGATATTACCGACATCCCCAACTCTTGTAAGCATGCATTCACTTATACATGGTCGCTCAACTAGTGAATCCCACAAAACACTGTCCTGCAGGATATCTTCAGGTTCTTCTAACTGTAAATATCGTATTGTTTGCGCCTGGGCATCTTGTTCTTGTGCCGCTAGTCGACGACGCTCATCCATCACAGCTTTGGTTGTTCCAGGGGGACGTCCACGCCGACGCACAACAGGTTGATCATCAGCTTGACGTGGCTGTTCATCAGGCTGTGGTGGAGCACCATGTGTATTCTGGGCATCATCTTCACTGTCACTCGTATCAATAATTAGATACTGTTGCTCAGGCACAAGTTTTACACCTGACTGTCGCAAAAGTGTTACTCCCTTTATATCTTCGACAAAGTGGACGTGTCTACTGTACAAGTATTTATTGGATACTGGGTTGTACAGTAGGTAACCAGAACGATTAGTTCCATAACCAAGGAAAATCGCAGGTATTCCCTTGGTGCCAACTTGTCACGATGAAATGGAGGCTGGAGATAGTAGGTTAAACATCCGAATGTGCGATGATGCCGTCCACTCGGTCTAGGTCGATGAGGAGCCCATCGCATCATAGGAGATTCCTTTTCCCCTAAGCTTTTCGTCGGTGAAATATTATGCAAGTAGCTTGAAATCAGTACGGCAAATGGCCAATACTCTGGAGGTAATTCAGAGGAAGCAAGTAAACACCGTGCTTGTTCCACAAGAAGACCTAACCCTCTCTCAGCTACTCCGTTCTGGCTTGGATTCTGCACCGTAGTTCGAATGTGTCGAATACCATGCTCTGAACAATAATCTTCCATCGCATGAGAGCATGCTTCAAGTGCGTTATCACTTTTGAAGGCACTAACTCGATGGCCAGTCTCGTTCTCTCTTAATGAAACGAAGTGACGAAAGGCATCAAACAGGTTTGCTCTCGATGTGAGGAAATACACAAAATATCTTCTGCTATAGTCATCCACGATTAAATATATATATTTTCCGTGAGTCTTGGATTCAACAGACATCGGACCAGCGGTGTCTGTGTGCAGAAGACTAAGTGTGCGATCAGTTGAAATTTCGTGATGTCCCGAGTATGGGGATGCACGCATCTTGCCACGTATACATCCATCACAGTCCTGGATTACGCCCCTCGTGACACTCACATCACGGAGAAGTCCATGTTTCAATATTTGCTCCATGCGGTTTTGAGACAGATGTCCCAATCTGTGATGCCAGAGATTCCATGAAATTGTTGCAAGTCGACAATTGATCATCTCATCTCGTCCTTTTGGCGTCGTTCTACAATGAGTCATAGCATCTAGAATGTAGGATCTATTACGTGCATGTGCAAGACCTACGATTTTCCCATCTTTAGTATGAAAAATCATGTGCCCATTACCGCCTTGGTAGAAAATACCCTTTTCGTCCAGGAGTATTACTGAGAGCAGGTTATCAGCAACTGCTGGGGCATAAAGTACATCAGGTATGGTTATAAGGCCATATGGTGTTTCTAGAATCACATTACCCTGATACGTTGCACGAATTATTGTGTTTTTTCCAGCTAAAGCTATTGGGATATCAACTGGCGTTGGGTTCTGTAGCCATTCTAAATGACACGTGAGGTGGCATGCTGCACCCGTATCACAGTTCCAGGTCCGTGACGAGGGAACGTTTTTTTGACGTGATCTCACCTTAACTTTTGCAACAAACAACAAACGAGTAAAATATGCAAATCGAGCCTTTGACACTGTAATGTCGTCATTGTTCACCATCTGAAAAGCGTTTGAAAGTCCTTGAAGGTGTTGTGTTGGCATTCGTAATTCGTTCAAGCTATTCCCCGAGGTTAGGTTAGGTAAACTTGGAGTTGAGTCTTGTGTGGGGACCACAGCTGCATTTGTATCAGCATAGGTTGAATTTGGAGCCACAAAACGTACATTACTGTTATACCGACTTTTATTTTTATTACAGAATCGTTTATTTGCTTCCGGAGGCAATGATAACCCCTCACTCTTTAATGTTTTCCAGCAATGAAGAGCTTCGTGACCTCTTTTGGAACAAAACGAACAAGAAGCAATCTGTTGCTCACTAACCACTTTTGATGAGGAAGGTGTAGGCATTGGGGGTTTGTTTTCCTGTTGCCACGATAGCCTTTGTTCTTTGTTTGTCGGAAACTTATAGTGGGGTCTACGGTAGAACTGGCCCTGAAAACATCTTGGTGTACATCATCCTGCCCATGCCTCTTTTTCTTTCCAAATTCGGTTAATTTTTGCTCTGCTTCGTCTAATGTAACTGTGTAGTTCATTTGAAGACTATGGACCGTCATTTTGAGGTCTCTGCGGTCGATTCCTTCAAGAGCATAATAAACCAATTGATTATCTGGGACTTGGCGACCTAACTGACTGCACTGTGTAGCTAATAAACGAACACGTAGGAAATAATCTGTTACAGTTTCAGTAGGTTGCATACGTATTTTTGTGATTGCATCATACGTGTCGATTTGTCTACGTGTGTTAAAATCTCCTGCAGTTTGTCCGTAACGAGCTTGTAACGCATCCCAAATTTCTTTGGCTGTGGCATAATTGGCGTACAAAAGTAAATGATTATCGTCCATACATGATGTCAGAAAGGATATACAGTAATCATTGGAGTCTTCCCATTCCTTACTGACGTCATCAGCAGCGGGAGCATCAGGGCGTGCGTCTGTAATGGCTCTCTTGAAATGTCCCTTTTTTCTAAGGTATGCTTTTACTCTTAGGGCCCACAAAATAAAGTTATTCTTGTTTAGCACTTCGATACCTTTTACTACTTTCGTTGTGGATAACATTTTGGCACATTACCAGTGATGCTGACAGGGATGCTTGAGTCCCGGAATCACAATGACTGTCTTTAAATGGAAGCCATCAAAAGGTCATGGA
>JAHWFP010157382.1:9465-51989 GCA_023313725.1 Lithobius niger | reverse complement strand
AATAGTGTAAAAGCCTTTATTTAGCTATTTTGCTTGATGGCCAAATAAATGTTTTTTTTCTTTCAACTTGAAATCTAATTATGGGCTTTTATTGTTTGTTTCGCCCCCCGCCCCCTCCCCCTCCCCACCAACCAGGGTTGTCACATGCTTTTGTTACCATTTGCGTTCTTATTTGAAATGCAAATAAAAGCTTATTTTTCTGAGGTCAGGAATAACTTTCATGATTTCTTTACTGAGATCATGGATAAGGGTTATAGCGACGGGGAATGGTTGTTGGACTTGGAAAAATTCGACATCGACGTGTAGCGTTTTCTTTTAAACACTCTATACAATTTAAAAATTTTCTCCTATTGAAATCTTGTTCCGTGCTCTCATGTATTTTGAAGAATGTCACTTTAAACCGAATGTGACTCTTTTATTTAGCTTTAATATAGCCAAATACTGTGAATGAACCGTTATTCGTTCATATATTGTCATAAATCAAATCCTTTGACGTTGTCAAATTATCATATGCGCATTCGTTGTACTAATGGCAACAAGATTTCATAGGAGTACACAGCATTACACACTTTATTTTTCTTGAATTAATGTGAACTTGCATGCATGTTAATTGTCGCTGACAATTACATACATTACTGAATTTGAGTACTATGCACAAAATCCTGGATCATACATTTATACAATCGTAACTACATTAAAATGTTTGGGTAGTAGGGGAAGGCATATGATTGTTTGCTAATTTCCTAAGCTATACACCCTTAAACCCTTAAGTGGCAGGGTACTGTTAATTCCCATGAAATTCGTATTTTTTCTATGGCCATTCCGTACTTAATGCCAAATTAAATATACCTTCTCTCTATTTTGGAGAGTGCGTGGTTTAGTATTCGTGTGTTTGTTTTTGTTAAAACAAATAACCAGCATGTCGAGCATTAATACTCATAGCTATGTGGTAAACTGAACTTTTTTTAAATTTAGATTACAGTATTGTGTAGTCTGCGTATGTGAAAATTATTTCAACCTTTTTTTACTATCAAGCCCCGGTCGAAACGACCAAAACGTTTCTACCTCCAAGCTCGATATTTTTAATAAAGATGACATAAATGTCACCTATATCCCTGAGGGCCTGGCTCTATTCCTGTCACTATTCCTGTCCATTCCTGTCACTATGGTGCGTGTGAGTATTGCGTATTGTTGGGATGCTTTTAAAGCTATATCAAGCTCTTGATAAAAACCCAAAGCAGCTGAAAAACCCATGCCATGACGCATGATTTGCAGCTCTTCTGAACTTAGCAGCTGTCTTTAGAACAAGACATTTAAATGTCTAATCTACTGAAATTCTAGCACTTTCAGAACATCTTAACTTAAAACAGTAATCAAACTTTACAAAATCATTTCTAGTTGCAGCTTTTTTTTTCAATAAAATATATATTTTTTTATTTACTTTTTTCTTAATCATGCTGCTATGATTACAGTCTGAATTGAAGAGTTTCTAATAAACCTGCCTTGATAAAATTACTGCAGTATTATGGTCGAGGTAATGCTACCATAAATTTGAAATGCAGTTTTTTGGTCTGCCCTGCTACCTTAATTTGGCATATCAGTCAGGAGTGAAATGTGACACTAAAAATCGAAATGAAATTTGTCACTCCTGTAGCATGACACAAAACCATGAATACAAATGACGATTCATATAATTTTGTCATCTAGGTGACGAAAAAACTTTCTAGGAAGTCGACAAACGAATGACGGCGTTTGAGTCAATTGCTGCAACTCTTCACATCATTCGGTAGATTTTAGTATGCACTACAACTGGCCATCGCATGGTAGTTTTTTTCAGTCTGTCCGACAACTGGAAGAAAAACTATAGTCTTAATCATGCGGTAGATTTTTAAGTCTGCACTACAACTTTTTGTGTATGTGTGAATACGTTCCAACAGAACTTAAATATGTGAAGTGCCGATACAATGTGACTTTAATGAACTAGTGTGGTGTGTTCATAGCCCCAAGCGGACATCACTTTCTAATCTATTCTGGGTAATCACTAACTTCCCAAATAGTTAATATGCGACATTCTAGAATTAATCTGGAAATTCCTAATGTCCATAATGCAAGTTCTGTAACATATTCACTAAATTTAAGCTTCAAATGTACCTTACGTTAAGTAACGGTAATTTAAGTTTTACATTTTCCATTATTGATAGTTACAATCAGCTTTCTACTTTATACTGTCAGTACTCGTCATTTCAATTATGGCAAGGAGGGTGGGGTGGGGTGTGTCAATTTATTCTCAATAATTTGTGCTGTAATTGACACGAAACACTTATCTTTTATTTTGTCCGTGGATCAAGATATGATTGATCCTTTTTTCTTGTGACTCTCCCACTTCTGCCACTCTGCCATCCTTGACACTTTGCAACTTTGCTCAAGTATGGAGTACAATTTTCGTGAAAGACATTAACATTGAGCCACATGAGTTATGTTGTCGTTATCCTTTATCCAAGTGCAAAACATGTATTTATTATTGCAGTATTTATGCTTGACATATGCATAACAACTGTAATAAACATATTTATTAAATTTTGTTAATGTCCATATTGCTAATTTTAATTCCCCCAAAAAATATTTCTACTAGAATAAAATTTCAACTATTTTTAGTCGTTGGGATGACTCTGGTAGCAACAGATATTCCCCTTGGTCAAGGTGGGTAGGTCTTGACCTACTTTTGACCGTCGTGTCCTACTGTCGCTGATGAGTTCCGTCGAGCAGTAAGGCGCCCCGCTCATGAGGCAGGGGGGGTAATAAAACGAGAGTGGTCGGCGGGTTGAAAGGGTTCTGGGTTCGGCATTTGGGTATGCCGCCCGGAATCTGACCTTAAAATTTAAGGCAAGTCGAGGCCTCGTAAACAATTATGTACAAAATTATGGTTAAGCTGACGTCAATGATGTGGTGGGTAGAATTGTTATCCTTCCATTTTCCCCATTCCCGACCATGATTCAAAGGGCGTAAGTCACATTCAATTCGGCTAAATCGCTTAGAATTTGCCCCCAAATTGTCCTGTAGCCCACATATTAGTTACCTCATGTCCTGTAATTTTAGTCAAAACAATTACAGATACATGATAAGATCTAGATTTGGGGGTTGTTTAATATCTGTGTGGCGCAGAGGGGGTGAGCTGATCCCTGGAAAAGATGGCCCCCAGTTTTTCGTGACGTCAACCCTTGAATGCTGCACCCATTGGTTTCTTTACTAATATTTCTAGGTCACATTTCGGACTTGTAAAATTTTATCTTTCCAACCCGCACACAAAGTTGTGTACTTCACTCTGTTCGCTAGCTATTTTCCCTGTGCGCGTTATCCCACCCAACTTGAGATGGATCCCCTCCCCGCAAAAGAAGCGAAAGACCGTCCCCAAGGGCGAGAGGAGTGCGACAGCGGGTATGCCTCGCCATATGCGGGACTTTCTTAGGGTGTTGGCCCTCAACCTCATGACTTTCATGGTCTGCCTAGATCATTTTCAGTTCTGCGAGAGGGCACCGGCGTTATTCGCCGAGTGTCCTCATCGGAACATTGGTGAGATTCCTTTCTCACCGATGTTCCCATGAGGACACTCAGCGAATTCCTTTCTCGCCGATGTTGCCAAACGAGGACCCTCTGTACTATGTTCTTCGGCTATTTTATATGGAGATTATTTTGGAAAACCCCGGCCGAAACGTCGTAAGCAACGATACCCCGCCAAACGAGAGTTCCGTTGCTCAACAACTCCGAATGAGTTCTCACTTTCTACACTGCAGTCCAATTACAGCCCCGTACTGCGTGTATTGTCGCTACACAATGTACCCTCCTTTTCCTGAAGAAATCGAAGCATTCCCGGAATACCTTTGGAGGGCCATCAACGCGGAGAACCTTTTCTTTCTTCAAATGAAAATTCATAGGGCCCTTACCCAAATTCAAAATGAAGATGCTCTCCGTGTTGGTGTGCTGGAGAAAGATGGAGGGCCTCTATAGTTTTTAGCGGACCTCATCCCCGACTGCCTGCTCGGCAACATACCGCCGTCGCTACCGGACCTCGTCACCATCGGCCCCGTCAGAGGACTCATCGCCCCACTGGAAGGAGCCCCTCAGCCCGCCGACGAAGTCAACATCGGTGCGTATGGCACCGGCGCGCAGCACTGTCTTCGCCCAGCTGTCTGCAGTGATGACTGCCGTGTGTGTCATAACGGCCACTATGGTAAGAATTTTAATTTTAATCTTATTTTTAAATAAATTTGACTGGTACTTATCATGCAGAATTGAAAAATTTCTGTAATTTTCTTACGCAAAATACGTATAATTTTATTACATTTTAGCTAGACTTATTTTACGTATTTTAATTGAACCTTGTATTATTCACAATATTAATGCCCAACAAGATATGAGTGTAATCAAAGTATTAATGCAGTATACGTGAAAAAAATTATATTCAAACCTAAATAGATATGCGTATAAAATCTATATTTTTTTTTTGATTCTTCCTAATGATGGAAAATTTCCCGTGTAGGTGGAAAGGGATTTTATATTATTAAGTGGTTCTCAGGAGTGAGGAATGGTTATTTCTTCTTCTCTGACTTTCTTAAGTTTATTTTGGTTTTGGCCCTGTGTATTAGACCAATAGTTAAGTCATGCTGTAGTGGAGTACAGTATTTAGTGTATGTCTTTGGTGTTATTCTGTGAATTAACGACTGGTAAAGTATTTAGTCAGAACCAATTCAAATTCACTAAAATCTAATTATCACAATATTATGCTTTTATAATCCATTACTTATGGATGTAAAACGAAATATTTTGCTTAAATTAGTCATTTTATTAATTTCATGATGCGTATCCTTATGGATGTAAAATTATAATATTGTTTTGTGCTTAAAATTCATTTATATTAAAGGCGTCGGATCATCTAACTTTCTCTAAAAAAACTGACTGTCTGCATTCTTTTCCAATGGAATTATTTCCCAAATTGAGAATCCGTGTCATGCTTTAGCATTTATTAATGTATAATTTAAGTGAGGTGTATCGCAACGAGGTAGCCTATAGCCGATGTTATGAATCATGACTCCTCGTATTATAAGTAATGGAAGAATTACTTACGTATTCTGCCTTTAGGTAAAGAACTGTTTATTCTGGTGAATTGTGAAACGACATTTATGATTTCCGAAAATCGGAAGTAAAAGGGAGAGGGGGGGATGGTATTATTTACCGTAATAACATATTTCCTGGTGTACTGGCTTATACACGAGCCTAATAACTGTGCTTATAAATATGTATACCGAAATATTTGAATTTCCTCTTACAGTGCGCGAGCATAACTCGCGAGTTAAAATAATTTGTCAGCTGCAGAGGGCGCGGCAGTGTGATGACTATGTGAGGAACTAAAGTTCCGTAATTCTGTGCTTTTGAACTGCTGGCAAAATAATAATCTAATGCTAATAGGATGTTATACCATAGATTTGTATGTTGGTATTTAAACTATATTTGTTAATATATAATAAATTTTCGTATTTAGCACACAACCACCATGACGGGAAAGAATGCGGTTAAGTCACAATGATTATACTTGATTGTCATTCTTCCGTTTTCATTATAAAGTCTTTTCCCTCCATTCTGTGTTTTATGGGTGTGAGAGAAATACGAGACAAAGTCATATGCTCTATCGTTATGCAAAATCTAGATTGAAAAAATTTTAACCATGTATATGACGAGTGTACATGTGTTCCCAATTTCGTGAACCAAATACTAATTCTGTTTATTTAATATTTTATTTTAGATGACAACTATGATGCCGATAGTGACGATGGGTAACTCGTCGCTGTTGCCGCGACAGTCCGCCACTAAGGGCGGAATTGTCAATCGTGGCAACACAGGTCTCTACCTGTCGCTAAAGTAAGTGGCGTGGTAGAGTTCGATACGGTCGCTGCTATAGCAACCTGCGAGTTTTAAATATTTGTATATAGTATTTCTTTTATTGCATTTTACTAGTGCCTATGATCACAGATTCCTGAAAGTGTTTGATTTCTTACTATACTAATCCAGAATTCTGGAAAGTTTTAACTAATTTATTCAAAATCTCTGTTTCGGACTAGTCTTATCACTTTAATTCGTACTAAATTAAAATTTATCGTAATTATTTTCCAAAGTATTAGGGTGATTTCTTTAATCTGTGATTAAATACATTATATATGTCATAATTTACTTTTCTTTTATTTCAGGGTATTATTTGTCTTTTATGTTTTGGCATATCTGTACATTTTGTGATAATTACTGGTATTATTTTAATTTTTAAATTCGTATTTTATTGCTATGTGTCTTTATTTTAATGTATGTTACTATGTTGTTTGGATTATAATGTATTTTGTCGGTAAATGTTTTTAGTTATTTTATTGTTACTGAAATGGTATGATTTGTTGTGGATGTATATACCTTATTTTATGTGTTTAATTTAAGTTTCTTATTTTCCCTGTCTGTGATTTGTGTAATATGTTGTTGGGCATATCATTATTGTTCTCCGTATTTTATTTTTCTTTTCTTTGGTTTGGTGAATCTGTATAAAGTGTTGTGTAAACATTTTTCGGTGTTCAATAATATCTTTTAATTATAAAAAATACAGCTATGTGTCCCTTGTATATTGATTACAATACACATTGATACCTATTAGCTTTCAGTTATATTTCTGTCGTGGCTTGTCGTTATTTATGGCAAGCCACGCTGGGAGGGTTGCGTCCAACAATGTTAACCTTTCATAGCTGACCTTAACCACTAATAGTTTAATATGTCCATGCTTGTCATCACCCTGCATCCTGTGGTTTATCACATGACCACAGGAAATTATAAAACTGTACAACACACATGAAATAAAGTACTTTAGCAAGTGTTAGTCTGCTTATCATATCATGTGCATAATGTCTGAGTTCTAAGAACCTACAAGTTCCGGATGGAACATTACAATTGGCGACGAGGAGGAGGCTATGACATGTAACTTTAATTTTAATCAGTAGGCCATAACATACCAACAAGAGTACTCCTAACTTGTAAGTTAAAAAATTTTTCATTTTAGGCAAATGAATTAGTTTTACTCTATGGTCAACATGGTTAATTTTTTCAAAATGTGTACTGGGTTTTTGAACTTGGTGTGGCACTTATTGATGTAGTGTTAAATTTGTGCCTTATATGCTAGAACCGAGGGAAGCGAGTGGATTTTTAACGGGAAATTTTACTATGGTTGTGTCCTGTGCAACGCGTAGGCGTGTCACACTGTTAGCACTATAAACAGAATAGCATGATAAAAATCCAACTAAATTTCCGTTTGCAAATTCATTGTTGCCGTGCCTTTGCTTGGGCTGGCTGTGCCGGTGTAATATTTGCACTGTAGTCGTTGTTGTTTCAACGGAAAACGTGTCAGGCCCGTTCTATTGGGCCATCGTGTTGTTTTGTATTAACAGTTTGGAGGAACTAAATACAAATTTAAAAGCCTAGTAATTTAATTTAAAATGCAGACTGAGTTTAACTAGGTAGGCTAATTATGAATTTAAGGCTTAGTAGATAAGTGAATCCGTTAGTCTTGAGTTGCTTCCGATAGTTAATTGTTAAAACTATTAAAGAATTGGTGTAATCTAGAAACTGCCATCTAGTATAAAAAATGTAAGGTAGGCTTATGCCTTCAAGTAAGTGTAGGCTTACACCTTAAAACTGTGTAGGCTTACGCCTTAAAACTGTGTATGCTTAAGCATTTTGAGTTGAATTGTGAAGGCTTATGCCTGAAACAGGTGAGCTACAACCTGTAAATACTGAGGAAAACGTGTTAAATACCAGTAGTGACGTCGATAGTTTAGAAATGGTGGGTAAAAATACGAATTTATTTTCGGAATTCGATAGCAAAAATGATACTTGGGCTAAATATGTTGATAGGCTAAGTTATTATTTAAAAGTAAAGAAGATAACTGTAGATGAAACGGATGATTTTTTAATGGCTTCAGTGGGAGCCAAAATGTGACAGAATCCTTAACATAATTTCACCAGCTCTACCTGGCTCCATGACACATGTAGTTTTGGTTAAAAAACAGATTTGGAGGACGTCGAGCCAGCGCCATCTGTGATGTCTGAGCAAATAAAATTTTTTCGAAAAGCTCAAAAATCGGATGAAGCGTTAGCGAATATCTGGCTGCGCTTAAAATTCTCACAAAATTTTGCGATTTTGATAGCATTATCAACATTAATGGAGAAATGATTAGAGATCGTTTAATTGGGGGGGGGGGATAAAATCCGAAACCATTCAAAGAGAGCTGTTAAAGCAAACATTAGACCTTAAAGCTACTACTTCTTTAGCGTTATCGTTAGAGTCAGCCTAAGTCGACCAAAAAGTGATAAGATCACATAGTAGAGCTGTAAATTATGTTTCACATAAACCCAGACAGCAGCATAAACCTAAATCTAATGAAGATTTAATTTGCTTTTGTTGCGGGAAATCTGGACACGTTAAGCTTAGATGTAAATATAAAGATTAAATCTGTGGAAGATGTCATACTCAAGGACATTTACAAGCCGTTTGTAGAAAAGCAGTAAAACTAAACCTTTTAAAACTGCTGAGCACTCAAAACCAGTTACGAGTGCACATAGTAAGGCTAAAACTAAGTATAGTTACAAGAAGAAGGTGCATAGGCTACAACGTGAAAGTGAGTTTGAAGATTATTCTGTAAGTGAGGTCGAAAATTCGGATACTAATTCAGAAAATTTTATCGATTCTGAGGAAGATTACTGCCTACAAAACAACACGGTGGAACTATTGAACGTTTCAGAATTTTCTTCAGTCATTATTGTGATTAACTCCTTAAAAATCCATAAATGGTGGATGCCTGTAACGCTGAATAGTGTTAAATTGAAGATGGAAATAGATTCTGGGGCGGATGCTACCATTATACTAATAGAGTGGCACGAGAAATATTTTTCTGACTGTCCCCTCAGTCTGAGTCCATACTCAATTCATTCCTACATAGACGGAACGGATAAAACCATTTGCACCATTAGTTGGAAGTAAAAATTAACAGCCAAACTGAAAACCTTGAAGCTCTTGTTTCTAAAATGTACAACCCATCATTAATGGGAAAAGATTGGCTATCAATCTTTAGGCCGGATATGAATCCATATTATGATTTGCAGACAAAAGTTAAACGTATCAAAAAAGTTAAGGTTAACAATCCTACTGTTAACACCGCAGAATTGGTTAACGAATTTCCCGAACTTTTTAGCGAGGGTATGGGCAAGTTTAAGACCAAAATAAAACTCAAAGCAGATTCCAAGCCAGTTTATTGTAAAGTGCGACCTGTCCCGTTAGCACTTAAACAAAAGGTTAACCAAGAAATTAAACGCTTGGTTGGCCTTTGAATTCTAGAACCAGTGACAACCTCGGAATGGTCGACGCCGATCGTGATCGTGCACAAACCGGGGGGGGCGAGATACGGATTAAAGGCGATTATAAAACAACAGTTAATCCACAACTTGAAGTCGACCATTACCCGGTTCCCACGGCCGCAGAACTTTTTAGCGAATTAGCTGGGAGTGATACGTTCAGCCTTATCGATCTTAAGGGTTTGCAGATCGAATTAGATCGCGAAAAGCAAAAAGCAAGAAGCAATAACTATAAATACCTCTTTAGGTCTTTTCCGCTGGTTGCGAGTGCCCCTGGGATTAGCTTCTAGTCCAGGTATTTTTCAAAGGGTTATGACTCAAATTACTAGCAATATTCCTAAATCTTCCCCATTTTACGACGATATCTTAGTAAGTGGGAAGGGGGAAAAGCACGACGACTCGTTACGTATGTTGCTTAGTGCTTTACAAGAAAATGGAGCAAGGCTTAGGATCGATAACTGCAAACTATCGTGATCTGACCTGAAATACCTTGGGCATATGATTAATGGAGAAGGATTACACACGCTCCCGGAGGTAATTGAAGCTGTGACAAACACACCTAACCCTAGCTGCATTCAAGAATTGCAAAGCTTTTTGGGTTTCGTCAACCACTACTCTAAATATTTGTCTAACCTTGCACACATTCTTTCTCCAGTTACCCGACTGTCGAGTCCTAAAGTTAAAGTCCTAAAAGTTGTGGGGGAATGAGTGTGACCAAGCTGTCAGCAAAGTTAAGGAGTTGTTCATAAAGAGTAAGGTTTTGGTTCATTATAATCAGAAACTGAAACTGAAACTCGTGTGCGACGGCTCTCCCTACGGGGTAGGCGCGTGCCTAATGCATATTATGCCTACTGGTAAGTCGCGCCCCATAGCTTTTGCATCCCGCAAACTAACAAAAACAGAGCAGGGATACAGTCATTTCGATCGTGAGGTGCTCAGCGTGGCGTGGGGAGTGAAGCGGTTCCACGAATATCTCTATGGTCAAAAATTCACTTTGCAGTCCGATCAGAAAGCACTGATTTGGATTTTTGGCCCCAAGAAAGGAATTCTGCAAATGGAGGCAGCCCATGTGCAACATTGGGCGGTTATGTTAAATGCCTATTCTAATGATTTCGAGCATATTCCCGGCAAATTAAATTTAACCGCCGATGCACTGTCTCAACTTCCGCTACTGAACGACAAAGAGTTCGAGGAAGCCGAGGAACAATACAATGTTCTAGCGTTAGAGACAATATCTAACTTGCCAGTGCTAAATGACATACTAGATAGCGAAATGAAAAAGGATAAAATTCTATCAAAAGTCTACCGCTACATGAATCAGGGCTGGCCGGCCGTATGTGAGGATCCGAACGTGCAACTGTACTTCACACGTCGCAACGAAATCACCATTGAGAATGATACGCTTTTCTGGGGATTCCAGATTGTCATTCCGTCAACATTGCGAAAACAGATTCTAAATGACTTGCATAGTTTGCATCTAGGTATAGTTAAATTGAAAGGTTTGGCTAGGGCTAAGGTGTGGTAGCCAAAAATCGATAGCAATATTGAAAACAAAGTAAAATCTTGCGTTAACTGTCAACAATTCACAGAAACGAATGTTGCAGGTCCCAAGCATAACTGGGAATATTCTCAAAAACCTAACTCGTGCTATAATGCTGATTTTTTGGGTCCACTCGATAACTATATGTTTTTAATCCTAGAGGATGCTCATAGTAAGTTGCCATTCGTTCATAAAATAAAAAGCACCACGTCCGCAAAAGTTATTGAGGTACTAAATACCCACATTGCCGAATACGGATTGTTTGCTTCTTTTGTTAGCGATAATGGACCTCAATTTACAAGTGAGGAATTTAAATCCTGGATTAAATCGCAAGGAATCCAACATCTCCGTGGGCCTGAAAATTCGCCGTGGGTAAATGGGCAAGCGGAAATTTTTGTTAAGAATTTTAAACGAGTATATAAAGCTGCGAGACGTGACGGGTTGACAATCCGGGAGAGTATCAATGCCTACTTAACATCAAGTAGAATTACAGTAAGTTCGACTACCCAGAGGACACCAGCTAAATTATTCTTTAACCGAGAATTATAATCGAAAATAGACTTGCTGTATCCCGACCCTGTGTCGATTGTTAAACGGAATCAGCAAAAAAAAGTTGCTAGCACACAACATTGTACGTCTATACACTATCATGTAGGCGATACGGTTTTGTATCGTGATTTCAGTCGAACTAACTCACGAGTATGGTCTGGCGGCGTAATTAAATCTAGACTGCCGCATCTGATTTACGAAGTGCTCACTGATGAACAGAAAGTAGTAACCAAACATCGTGACCAGCTTCGTATTAAAATAAATCCTGAAGTTGCAGAAAACGACGTAGTTCCAACAGCAAAAGCAGATAATTCAGACATGAATAAATTTCCGAAGAATAGCGATTTTCATCACGCTAGCAAGCGAAATCCTATTGGTTTGTCAACTTCAGTTCCCGAGTCAGCTGATTATTTAAATCAGCGACGAAAATCAAAAGGCCTATCACGTAGATCGTCTGTAGTATTGCCGACATTAACCAATGAAAATGACGTGCTTTTAAGATCATCTGACAATCAGCAAGATCAAAATGTCACGCACGTACAAAATCAAGCGAAAGCACCCATTTCAAGGATAGAAGAGTCCGATGACGTCATTGATCCCGAAGTTTCTACCATGGCACAAAATTCCAGCGCCTCTCCAGAGATTAGAGTGCCAGATGGTACGGAACCTCCTTTATTAACAAGGATGTCTCCACCGAAAGCAAGTTCATCGGGAATCTCGCTATCCAAACCAAAACCCAAAAAAAGTAAGGTTGCGCCATCTGTTCTAGATACTTCAGTACAGCCTAACTTCAATACTTCCGAACGTCCAAAAAGAGTAAGGCGAGCACCGGACAAGCTCGCAGATTATGACACATCAAATTTATAAATTTTTGGAGTCAGGCTAACATCAACGTTTGTATCGATTATTCGTAAACCAAATAAATGGTTTCATTTTAACTTGTTCCTTTAATTAGGAAACCTGTGCGCGTTTCGTTATTTGTATTTGGGATAGACCGAATCATTTTAATTGTTCCCGTGCTGGGAAAAATGGCATGTTTCAGGTTGTATGTGTGGAAAATAGATTCCACGATTTTAATATATGTCTCTTTGTCTATTTCATATTTTCCGTCGCAAATGAAAACTGCTCGGGAGCATGAGTACTCTCATTTGCGAGAATAACCAATTGGATCAACGACTGTTCCCTATTAGATAACATCACAAAGAAAGTAGTCGTTTGGCCAACAAAATAAACACACTTGATACCAGAACCTGAACTTCCTATTTTCAACATAACTACAATAGTGGTCTTCACGATGCAAGTTTTCCGAGCATTGTTAAAATTTAATGTAGTTTTTTTTTCTTTAGAAAGCGCAACATTTTCTTCTTCTCTTAACAGATAAAACTAGAGTGACTAAAAAGAATCTAATGATGCTTGTTTTTTTTTCAGTAGTCTTAGATTTTTTTTTAACGGGGATCCATTGTCGTGGCTTGTCGTTATTTGTGGCAAGCCACGCTGGGAGGGTTGCGTCCAACAATGTTAAAATTTCACAGCTGACCTTAACCACTAACAGTTTAATATGTCTATCCATGCTTGTCGCCACCCTGCATCCTGTGGTTTATCACATGACCACAGGAAAGTATAAAACTGTACAACACACATGAAATAAAGTACTTTAGCAAGTGTTAGTCTGCTTATCATTTCATGTGCATAATGTCTGAGTTCTAAGAACCTACAAGTTCCGGATGGAACATTACAATTTCTATGCATATTTTGAATGAAACAAGATCTAGCGCATTATTTGCAATTTTAGCGCGAAATGAAAATGTGCTGCTGTCCGCGTGCAGTCTCCGTACTTTTTTGTAATGAAAAGCTACTACTACTTTTTCTCGGTAGGCTCCCCGCGTGCAGAGCGTGTGAATGCTCCTCACGGTGGCGCCATGTTTGCCTTTGTTCTCTGTCGTATACACGATGTTTTAGTCGTCGTCAATGTTTGCTTCTTCCAACTGCCGACGCAGCCTAATTGCTGGTGTAAATCTACTGCTACAGGTGTCGTAACCATGCGTAGATCCAAGCATTCTTTGCTTGTTAAGCTCGTAATTATTTTACGGTATTTATTTTGCAAATAAGCGGCCGATTTTGGCTCGACGTGTTTGCATTTGTTGGTTTGGCTCGTTTGCAAGCCGCTAGATGCTTCGTCGGTTTCGGAAGGCGCAAACATTGGCGGATCAATCTCCAATAAATGGTCTGTTAGATCCTCTAAAAGCTGCGCTATGTATTTTTGTAGTTTTATTTCAGCTTCCATTAACGTGCCGTTCAGCTGTTCCGACATTTCGAGATCGGTAGGTCCATTGAAAGGAATAGGTTGAGTATTAGTTCTTAGGAACCATGGTCGTAAGTTATTGACATGAGCTCGAACGATTTTAAGTGGATCAAAAAAATGCACTATACGAACAATCACATTGTTTACAAATTCCATTATCCTGAACGGTCTGTCCATGCTCTAAGTATTTTCGGAGAAATTTGCTTAATAGGTAAGAAGTCGCATAATAATACGTAATCATCGACCAAGTAGCGGTAAGGTCTAGCCGTACGATCATAAAGGTTTTGCTGTCTCTGAACAGCTTTCCAATTGTGCGCTCGAGTGAATGCTGCCTGTAGTCTACTCTCTAGACGGACTATAGTATCATCACTGTCATAGCAGATTTGCGATGGCTCGAATGCTAAAGCACTTGGTAATCTAAATTCCGAACCATGATGTAAATAATGTGAACTAATTAACGTACTTGAATTTGGACATGCATTTAGTGCTACTGTTACCAATTCCAAATATTCGCACCAATTTTCAGGACAACTGGCCGAAATTTTACGCAAAACTGTTTCTATTCTTTTATTTGCTTTTATTTAAAGGTACAATGAGATCTAAGCTCCAAGAGTAACCTGGTCTATGTAGGGGTTGATATGCTCTTAATTTAGCTTTATACGGTTTAGTGGGTCTAACGTAGGCTTAACAATACTTGACAAGTTTTAACATAATGAGCTATATCATCGAACATTTTAGTCCAATAGCAATGTAATTCTATTAAATCTCTAGTTTTACGCGTGCCACGATGTCCGGCATATGGCGTGGAGTGATAGTCCCTAATGCAATAGTTGCGTAGAGATTTAGGTATACACATCTGTGCTAGATTGTACATACGGCCTTTAGCTGGGTCTGCAAGTCTAATTCTATACAAAATTCCGTCGTAATTTTTATAAAAGATATTACGCTTACTGGATGCATCGATTAAATCTTTTGATGATTGATATCTAAGTCATTTAATGATATCTCTTAGATACAGATCATTTCTTTGTGGCGACTAGGTGATGTCGTGTCCGGTCTGGGTGCTGACTACCGAGGACAGTGACCGGTATCTCCATACGAGAAAGCGCGTCGGAAACTGCTAGAAGTCAGCCCGACTTGTGGCGCAAGAAGAATTCGTTTTCTCTGAGTTGGAGTAAAATTCTTTCTAATTTGGGGAGGAGGGAGGAGGCACAATAAAGATAGCAAATTGCTAAATGATCTGTGGTTAAAAAAACATCTTACCAAGTAAATAACAAAGAAATGAATCGATCGAATGAATTATTGCTAAAATTTCCCTAGTTGTAGTTGTTTCCTTTCTTTCCGCCTGAGTGAGGGTTCGGGAAGTGTAGGCTAAAGGATAGTTTATACCTCTGTGGTACTGACTTAAACAACCACCGATTGCCACGCCACTAGCGTCAGTTTCAAGAAAAAAATGGCTTAGAGAAATTGGGGTGTTTAAGTGTTGCAGCTTTAACCATAGCCTGTTTAAGCTCCTCAAAAGCTCTTTCTTCATCATTTCCCCATATTAATTTACAATTCTTACGTGTAAGTGTAGTGAATATGTGAGACATCTCCGCATATTGAGAGATGTGTCTCCTATAAAATTTTACCATACCTAGAAATGAAGGGACTTGTTTAGGTGTCTTAGGGGTGAGATACTGATGCATAGCCTTAGTTTTATCCCTATCAGGTTGTATTCCGTTTTCATCTAATACAAAACCTAGAAATTTAATCTGTTTCCTAGCAAAATCGCATTTTTCTACACTTAAGTTTTAATCCGGAACGAGCGACTAACTGTAGCGCCCGGTCTACATGACTGGTGTGAGTTTTAAGATCTGGACTACTAAGAAGACAATCGTCACGATAGACGGTACAATAGGCGCCAAGCACTTCTGCCAAAATTTGTTGCGCACAAAATTGGAAGTGTGCTGGTCCCATTGGGAGCCTGTTAAAAAATACATTTTAGAATTCGCAGAGAAACATGTCTTAGGTTTGTCTGATTCCGCTAATTTAAGCTGATAAAATCCGACTTTAAAATCTAGACGAGTGAAGTATTTAGCTCCGCTTAGGTGTGCCATGCTCTCTGTCATGATGAGTATTGGAACGCTTACACTTTAAACAACTGAATTTAGGCAACGTAAATCTACGACTACGCGATACCCTGTTGGCCTTCTATTTATCATTAAACAAGGCGATAACCAAGCAGATTTTCCCTCTTTCATGATACCTACTCGCTACATTTCATCTAGATATTTATCTAATAATTCGCGTTGGTGAAACGGAACTCTATACATTTTAGAACTTACTGGTTGAGAGATGCCTGTTTCGATAGAAACTTCATATGCCTCAAAACAACCTAGATCGAAGTCGTTATTAGAAAATAAATCTTGATGATTTTTCAACATATCTAGAATCTCCTGTGTTTCTTCTTTGTTTCAATCTGGAAAAGTAAATTTATGTTTTAAAATTTCCCATTCCGCGTCGCTTTCTTCCCTTGATTTAAGCGTGGACGCGTTTGTTAGGCTACTAGCTGAGCTGTTGCTCTGTTTGGCTTGCTGTTGCTGAGTTATCTCGATGGGGTTTGCGGGATGTGACATCTCCGTGGGGCTTGCGGTTTGAGATATCTCGATAGAACTTGAAGGTTTAGGTTTCTTGATGGGGCTTGTGGTTGGTGAATCTGAACTACACGTGTCTACGGAACTCTCATCGCCATAATCTCTAATCGCGGTAGTATACGTTCCTAGTATCGTACCTGATTTTAATTCTATGTCAAAACCATTAAAATTTACACACATAACTGGGACGATGCTTGTTGGAGTTGTGTTAACAAGACTATGTGCAAGACGTACAGGAAATTCGCCTTTTTCAGGTTCGAAAGCTCCTGTCTGTATTTTGGGAAAGGGATAGTGTAGAATTCCGGTTATTCTACATTCGGAATTAGATGGAATGATTTCGTCTCGAAACGAAGAGACTGTAATATCTATTGATTGTTGTAGAGGTGTACAATTCCATGTAGATTTAGGATTATCATCAATTTCTTCGTCTGTAACTACGTTAAGCGTGGCTACGTAGATGTGACTAGGCTTATAACTTTCCCTATTTATTATTTCCTTATTTTGATTATAGGCATATGTGCTTGTACTGGCAAAGCTGACATTTGGAATTTTAAATCTCCGATAGTGAAACTGTTATCGGAACAATTTAAGACTAAAGAATCTGATTTGTTTGAAAGGAAATCGTATCCTAATAGTACCGAAATGTTACCAAATGAATCATCAGGAACGATAACAAACTCCTAACTTCTAGAAAATTCACATTTTCCTATAGTGGTTACTATTTTCCTATTTGTTTTAATTTGTTGATAACCTACACCGACTAAATTAAGTGGCGCAATCATTGTAAGTATATGACATTTCACTATAAGATTATTAAGCATACACTGTGCTGCGGTATTTGTGATTAACGATAATGAAGAACCTGTATCTATTAAACATATCTCTGGCCTAAGTCCAACATCGAACACTAAATGTGGACGAGAATATTTAACGCTAGCTTTATTTAAAACTGTGTTAACCTGAACGGTGTCTCCGTTAGGCGTTGTTTGCTCTGAGTCGAACGCTACTTCGTTCCACTCGTGTGACTCACCTCTGGTGTCTATTTCGGATGCTAGAGGGTGCGGTGTGTACCATCTATTGCCCAGTTGAGCTTGAATGCTTGTGAGCAAGTTTCCTACCTAACAACGTATGAGTCGCCGGCAAGGAATTTGACTTGGCATCGCTCCTACTGTCTCAAAATGTTACGCAAATTGTTGGTTCAAATGTACCAACAACCGTTGGAATTCGAATTTTCCAATCCTTCTGAGTTCAGTGGAAGTACCTGAAGTCATTTTAACACCATCTTTGTAAAATGTTTCGCTAGTATGTTTAAATTGAGCATTGTGCCGAACTGAATAAACTGTTACTACCTAATAAAGCAACAACTATCGTTTGTTAGTGTCTACAGGATTTAGTTCTGAGTGAAAATTAGTAGCATCTAAACCATCTTCGAATAATGTTACGATGACTGAATCGCAAAATAAGCCATTTTGTTGTTAACTGTTTTAAAGCGTTCGTGAATTCACTAACTAGATTTTGATTGCCTTTTATTGATCTAGCAACATATTTCGATGAAGTTTTACCAAAATACGATGCTAAACGTGGTAATGCTAACGTACGATCGGGTAAAGCTAACTTTTGTTGATGCTATTCAGCATCTGAGTATAGTGTAAGCATTGATTTATTTGCTACTTCTTCCGAAAATAATGAAACACATTTTGCTTTAAAATGCATAACTACTGTTTACACTGGAAGTTTGTTTAACAGGTGTTTGGGCCTGTTTTGATTATTATTGCCCTGTTCTGACTGGCTTTCTCCTAGCTCTGAATCTCAGTCGTTATTCAGGCTACGAGCCCGTTTTTTGAATCATCATTATTTTGGCTAGATGTATCACCCTGTTCTACTTCAGTGGCGTGTTGCGGAACACGATTTTGATTCCCGTTATTTTGTGTTGGGTAGTTTTGGTTTTGATCTTGATTTTGTATGCTGTTATTAGAGTTATTATTTTGTGACTGTTGTCCGCCGTTATTGTTATTACTGTTGGCGTTGGTTTGGAACGCGTAAGGATTATTACTTTTCTTATTAAACTGTACAGAATCCCTGTTGTCAAATCCGGAAAAATAGTTTTCCCTTTTTCCGCAGTTATTACCTCTGTTTTTGTTTCCTCTGCGACTATTTTTCGCATAAGATTTATTGTTATAAAATCCATGTTCTTTATTACGCTGTTCATGATGTTGCCTAACACATTGTAAGGATTCCTCCTTAGTGTGACAATCTTGTTTCAAATGTCCACGGGCCAAACAATGGTAACAAGACTTATTTTGCAAGTTGTTTGCGTTTATTGCACTAACTTTAGCCTCATTAAGTTTAGGTTTAGCATTCTGGAGTTTATTTATTCCCTTCTCTAAGGAAGTTATTTTATCCAGCATTGTGCCGGAAGCAAGATTATTGGTTTCAAGATTTGAAATTTGTTTAGTTCCCGTTTTATCTGAGTTAAGGTTGTCTTCTTCCCCTTGAAGTCCTGCCAAAACTGCCCGTTTAACATGAGCTTCAATTTCTCTTGGCATAGCGTACAGAAATACTGAACGCATTCCATCATCTTTAGCTAATTGTTTAAATTCCCGCTGGAATGCAGACTCTGTGGGTTTAATTCGCCAAAGCCATTTTCTTTAATCTAGCAGCGAAATCTTCGATAGTTTCTCCCTTTTTAAGTTGAGTTGTGTAAAATAAATTTGGTGTGATGATTTCACCTTCCGAATTTTCCTTAAAATTTTCCCAACTTTGTGAAGTGGCAAGCTTCGGGTTCATGGCCAAATAAGCAGCAACTGGTCCTGTATATTCACTACATGCTACCGAAACTAATTCTGGGTCTTCTAATGAAGGATCTAATGTACGCACATTTTCGACCATTACTGCAAAAGCAAAAATATCTGAAGTGTCGTCTCCTTCAAATGTAAAACAGCTTTCTTGGCTGCATGTAATTCTTCCCAAAGACTAGTTCTATGACGTGAATCTCTGTTTTGATTCGCGGCTGTGATGGTTCTTAATACTTCCAAATGATTGTCATTTGCCGTTTTTGCATTTTCGTTAGAAGACTGAAAACATACCTCTAAAATTTGCTGAAGATGTGCATCTTCCATCACGCTAAATTGTTGTTCACGAAAGTGATTTGGGGTTACTGTTACTGGGGTTTGATTTCCCTGTGTAGCCTGTGAATTTATTACTACGTTTGGAGTAAGGGGGACATGGGTTTGATTTGGATTTTGCGTATGTACTGGCAACTGAATATTAAGTGGTATTTGAGCATTATTTTGCTTTTGTAAGGTAGGCATCTGTGATGTCAAATTAGGTGGTATAAAATTATGCTGTGGGGTTACTAAATTTAATGGCATGGTTTGATTAGGTGTTACCATTTGATTTGGAATAACCACTTGATTTAAATGAGCTTGCTCGTTTGGTGGTGCTAGGGTATGAACTGAAACCTGTGTACCAATTGGTACCTGAGAATTTAAAGGTGCACGATTATCGTGAGAATTCCTAGAATGTGTGCGATCCCTATCATTTTGATTTGAGCGTTTATGGGAACGAATTTGTTTAGGTGGTGGCAAATTTAATGTTGCATCTATCTCGTCGATATTATGGGAATGGATTGACTCATCATCTGATTCGTCAGGGGTAGTATTAATATTATCCAAATTAGGGGTACTAACAAAATTATCAGTTAATTCTACAAAATCATGTCGATTTTGAGGTCGCTTTATGGGTCTGCCTCTCGAAGAGACTTGAACTGTGCCTCTGGCACGATTACTTCTAGTTCTAGGCATTAATTAGCTAGATTTATTAAATTTATTCTCTTTTGAACTAAATTTAATCCGTATTGCAGCACGATACTCAAATTTTGTGAACACACAAAAAATCTAACTTTCCTACAAAATAATGAATTTTCTGTTTAAATGGAAACTATTTCACTTTTCCCAAATTTAAACTCCTGAAGTCGGCAATAATTTACTAACTGTTTTAAACTCAACCACAAAATTTTCCACACAAAATCAACGCTGTGGTGATCAATAAACCAAATGCAATACACTGATTTTAGGCCTATGTTTTGCCTATTTGACAAGATTCACTACAAAATATATATGTGGATCCTTTAAATACAAGTAACCTTTAAATGCGCATGTATTTCAACACTGGAAACATATTTCAGCAATTGTAACTGTAAGAGCAACCTATTATCAACGCACTCGTAATTAATCAAGGCTTAGCAAAGGTAAGAATACTATATATTTTTTTCAACAAAGCTGACAATCGCCAATCCACGTAGGCTACTAAATGTACGCGCTAAAAAATGTTTACTAACCACAAACGATCGCTACCAACCTGATCAAGTACAACTAACTGTTTAAAAAAAAGTTTTCCAGGGATTTAAGGGTGATTTAAGGGTGATGAATCCCACTTTTGCACACCATTGTAATGTTCTTTTCCGGTGACCATTTGACCAGAGAGAACATTATTATCAGGATAGTTAGTTGTATTTAATTAGTACTCTAAACATGTATATCTGACACTGGAAAGGGATAGACATAAAAGATAACAATATATCGTTAACTGTGCCTTTAATCGACACTCTCTCCTTACATAATATGGCCCACACTGGTCTATTAAATCAACATGAGAGATTAACGAACGATCGACGTGGTTACAGTTAATCGACGTGAGGCATAGCGATTGGTTTTATGATAACTACTGATTGTTGGAATAACTGTCCTAATTATTAAGTTAAATTGACAGGTGTTTGATTAACTAAAATACGCTGGTGATAATCATAATTCTAATAGTAACCACTGCATGAGTAATAATAATTATAAAATAGCCGAAGCTATGCATGGAATACTTAGCTCTATAAGAACTTGGATGTGGCTAACGAGCGGTGTATTAGCCTAACTCTGCTCTCGGCGTTCCGTCGCTTGGACAGCTTTAACTCCCGTGTCCGTACTCTGGATCGGCCCTCAGGAATGTCGACTGCCGAGAACGATTTTAACAATACTGAAGCGCTGAAGAAGCCAGAATGGATGTTACATTCCTGGGTCGCGTTTTATATGCGATTGTTATCGTGGCGGCATCAATCACTGTCTAAGCTGATTGATTGGATTTACAGAGAATTTTAAAGACTTGACTTAAAACTTGACTTGACTTGGCTCTTCACTTAATTAGGGGACCGTTGTACCTATCAATCAAAGTATTGTCTCGTTCTATACTAAGAACTCACTAAGTACATTAGTGAGTTCTTAGTATAACTCCATTAAGAGTCCCTATAATTAAGAGTCCCTATCTTAATTAACCTGACATGCGGGCATCCGTTTAACATTGATTGATTGTTATTGTTGGAACTGAACGATCATTAACGCTGATCTTATCTTAATTGAATTCTCTTCGTAAAAGCGATTAGTAGTTCTCAGAATCAATTAATAACTATGCTGATAAGATAGTGTAAAGCAATGTCAAGCCTTATCTCTTACAGTAAGTAATTATGGTGGTCTGGATACTTGGAACGCAACTTCTAGGTCATATTAGAAAAGGTGTAGCTCCTATCTTATCTGATCAACTGGCACCTATTTAATCTCTTATTGAATAATTTTGAATTAATCTATTAACAATTGTGTATGTGTATATTTATGCATAATTAGTTAGATGTATTGTTTCTGTAATAAAAGAGCAATTAGGCCTGATTAAAACCCTACATAACGTCCAATTTTTATTTCTCAGTCCAATAACCTACTCTTACTGCGTAATCATGAAATAAAAACAACTAAAAAAACGAGATCAGCTGTTTCATACTTTTAGATTAAGATCAAGGTTTTTTTTCTGGTAATTCCATATCCCTCATTTGACTGGTATCAGAAAGCCATGATTTACAGCCTTTTTTTAGTAAATTTGTGTGGTGATAGCAGATGGGGTTTCCTCTCTACCGTTTAATAATTTTGTTCCAATTTGGTTGCAATTTGATGTGAGGCAAAATCTTGTGTGGCCAATTGGAGGTCATGGATAAGCAGCACACAGAAAAATTTTACGGTACTTATTTCTGAACATATTTGTAATGGTTCCATTATTAAAGTGTTAAAAATATTAACAAAAGATTTACGTCAAATGAAGGCTTGTTGACACTGATGCAAAGGTTTTTGTAAATTTTTTGTTTAATTTCAAGCTATTTATAATGGGAACTAGTACCGTATGTCATGCAGTAGATGGTACCGCATTAATTTGTGTTGTGCGTTATTTTTGACTGATTTTTGTTTTTTAAACGCCCTTATTACCTTAAGTCACCTATTAAGCGCTCATGGCCGGTTGGAGTAAATTCAATAAAAAACACTGGGAAGTGTGGTGAAAAAGCATAATCCTTTTATAACCTTATTTCTGTACAAGGAGAATTTTGACTTAATCATGGAAAAGTCGGTAGTGATGCAGCCATTCAGGTGTGTGATCTGGAGCTAAGCGTCTGTACAATTTACCAACGTTAACATTGTTTTCCATTCATCCTGGAGAGTGATCTATGTTGCAGTCACTCTCACCAGGACAGATCGAAATTGATGCCAACTTCACACCACGTGCTCCCCAATCTGAATCGCATTGGCTGTTATGAAGGTTTGAGTGGTTGGAAATTAGTTTTAACTTAACTACTGTTGGATTTTAAAAGAGCAACGATCTAACAACCTAAATTTGTGAATTAATGAAAAAAATGCATTGCGCTTTCGCTATACTGAATCTAGAAGTGCATGTGATAATTGCATAGGCCTAAACGCCGACTTTTCCATGTTGGAGTAAAATTACTTCCGTGAATCACTTTAGATTAAAAGTTGATTTAGTTCAATTGTATGAATTGTTTAGTTCATTTTAGCATTAAAAAAGTGGCTAGGCCTATTTAATGGGATAAAAAGGTAATCTAAACATTAGCTGTAATATTTTAGTAATTTTGTATCAGAAACAATTTATTGGGGGGGTTAAGTTGGCTATTGCGAGTTGGCTAGGCATTTTTGGGGGTAGGGAGGGGGATGAATGGTGGCAGCTCTGCCTGGGTGGTTAATTACAGAAGGGTGTTCTTGTTGTGTCAGTAGCGAAAGAAATTATATCCCTTTTTTTTAATGTGGACCCACAAATTTGCACATCTCTCTGGATTTAAAGGTGCTTGCTTTCAAGTAGGCTTTCCTGTACGACTCAGTTTTGCAACATTACTTCAAATTAATGGAAATGTTTGTTGCAAATGTGTTCATTTTCCTGTTTTGCCCTAGTACGGTAAGTTTTTGCTACATTCACTTAAACCCGTGTAAATGTTGCAAAGGATGCACAAGTAGTGAGCAAGAATGTCCAGTTAATTTCAGCCTGACCTAGTGGGAAAGTTGCTCCATGTAGTCTTTATATTTAATTCAAAGTGAAATGCAAATTGGTTGCCTGTTTATTACAGTTTTTAGTACAGTAATGGGTAAAAACCACAAATCTAATCTCGCTGCCAACTCACCTTCACTCCCAAGTTTTCTTACCTTAAGTAGGCCCGTGGATGCAACCGTGTTGGATATCTGATGTTTAATAATAGGCTTATTTGCTTTCAAATACCTTTTAAATGTATTTTTTTTAAACAAGGCCCACACTGTAGGCGAAAATTTAAGTATCTGCTGCTTAACTGAATTCCAGAAATTTAAAAGCACGCGCGCGTACGGTTACATCACTGATCTTTATCTTCTATCCAGATACCCCACTTAGCATCAAGCTTGGCAGCCAGTGTAGGTGTCACAATCTGTCAATGCCATGAAATGTCGGCCCTGTGATGTTCATTAAAGGATGTTTAAGTGTTGTGAATCGTCTAATCGCCAAAGATTCCAGGGCCCTCAGATGTGCATCATTGTGCGTGTTGGAATTCATCAGGATGGAAACCTTGTCCCAGGCAATGGGTTGTTGCGTTATCAGATGGTGTTGAGCGATTCCATTCTGACGATCTCCCTTAATGGTTGCAGTTTCGTGCTCTTTGATACGTTGAAGAAGGGTTCTCCTGTTTCTCTGATGTAGACAGATTCACACTTCTGGCAAGGCACACAATATACTAATCCTCTTTGGTTGGCAAGGTGTCTAGGCGTCAGCAAGTATCCGGGTGAAATACTCAAGGTCTCATCAACAGGGGTTTTGCTAAATTGGGAAAATACATCCGACAAGCTTTGCAGGAATATGCACATCGGTCGTTGTGCATCAAAACTTCATCGCAGGAAGAAACGAGTCGTCCGCAATCGAGACAAGTAAAGTTTAAAACACAAGTCTTCTGCAAATGACTTTCCACCTTTTCTCGCGATAAAAACTCAACTTTGCAATTCTTGCACTTGAACCTCGAGACCTGGCAGCCATGGCTGATATAAAGATCGACGGAATTATCCGCGCCTTTTATACCCACCGCTCGTTCTCTGTATCAATTGGTCCACGTGCTACAAAGTCACACCCCTCATCCGTAATAAAATACGCATAACTTGTGAAAAATGCTCAACAAAGAACAACACTTTAGAAAACATGCAAAATATTCAAATAGCACGGGTGTTCCTGATGTGTAACGCAACGAGAAAGTTTACATGCCGAAAAATTGCTCAACAAACAATAACACTTTTTAATTGCAAAAAATTAGGAGAGGGCGAGGAATTTTCAATCATATTTACTTTTTGGCATTGCCTTCCAGCGCCGGCTGCACTAGCCTTGGGCAACGGCTTGGAGGCTGCCGAGGCCGGGCCCCCTGCTGCGGCAGGCAGCGAGGGACACGACACCGTGACTGCATCCCGCCCAAGGCAAGATAGGCCTACACACAGCACCATGAACGACAGCCTGTGTGCTAATAGCGACAACCAAACAGGTTTTCCGACAAATTGTGGCCCTGAAATTGTCGTAAATTTGCCAGCAAGTAAATCAGAGAATACTGTACCTGTGTCAGAAATTTGTATGGGACATGTCGCAAATGCAAGACCTTATCTTGTTTTTTATATTGTAAGATTACCAATGGCAGCACTTATTGACACTGGGAGTACTGCCACGCTCCTCCTTGTCAGAACAGTGGCAGTAGAAAACAATTCAGATGAATACAATTTAAGCAAACTACAAAATCCAATTGCAGTGACTGATGTTGGTAATCGCACTGTAACTGCTACAGAAAAATTTGTTGCAGGAATTTCCAAATGCAATTTTTCCATAATACATGATTTTATAATTGCACAGGATTCAACTTTTGGTGATGCAGAATTACTGATTGGGTTTGATTTTTTTAAAGAACCGACAAGATAAGGCCATAGGTAGGCTACAGTTTCAATTGAGTTCTTCAGCATTCTTAGCAAAGGAGCTGTATTTTTGCAACAGCGAAATATTAAATTCCTAACAACAGCAGGATTGCCACTCTACTTGTTACATGTTGATTGCAATTCTTCACTAAAGGATAAAGACAAGCAGCAGGAGTCTAAGTGTTAAGTGTTTCTTGCATTGTGGAAAATGTTTTAGTCACTTTAGTTAAAACCACAATTTTAGAGCCCTATACCTCACAGCTGCTGGACGGAATTTTAAATTGAGCCTACCCTAAAATCCAAAATGGAGTATATTTTCCAAATTGCTTTGAAGAAGAAATTAAATTGGTAGAAGCTTTTGTGGAAGCTACACCTTTGGGTTGGATACCTGTCCAAGCTATAAATAATTCTTGTTTAGAAATAGAATTATTGATAGGTTGTATTCTAGGAGGCTACACTACGGCTATCATGGAAAATAACCCTATAGAAATTAATGCTACTTCTATTAAGCCTATTACAGACCCACCGCCCTTGCAAATTAAAAGCCAAGCGGAATTAGAATTAGAATGGGAACAACTTAGCCACAATTAAATTTCAAGATATTACCGAATATCATAAGCAGTTATTTTTTGAGATGCTGCGCAAGCACCAACAATATTTCAGTTTATCTGAATTTGAATTATGCCTATACAGAGGATTTCAGGCTGACAGTGATATAGGCCAATCTGAACCTATTAAAAGTCGGATTTACAGAGCACCTTATGCACAGCGTGAAATTATGGAACAGCAGTTAAAAGAATTGTTAAAAATCAGAATTTTGTAACACAATGACAGCCCTTGCGACTCGTCATGCCTACTAATAAAGCGTAAAACTCAAGGTTACAGAGTCGTCGTTGATTTAAGAAATATTAACCGTATTACCCGTGGTTGCAGTATACCTCTTCATGTACTTAGTTATGTCCTAGCAAAACGGGCTGGCTCAACAGTTTTTACTCATCTAGATTTTAAGCTGGGATTTTATCAAATACAGCTGACTGAAAAAGCTAGGGAAATCTGCTCGTTTTCAGCTGGACGCCTGCATGTGGCTTATACAAGATTACCAATGGGATTATCGATTGCTCCCAGTGTTTTTCAGCGCTGTGCTAGCCAGATATTTGCATCCATACTTAATTCCTTTTGCCACGCCTATTTGGACAATATTTTATTGTCATCAATTGATATGACCACACACCTAAAACATGTGGATATTGCCCTGGGATTGATTGCAGCAAGCGGCATGAAATTGAGCCCTAAAAAATCTTTATTTACACTATCACAAGTCAATTTTTTAGGCTACATTATCAACAAGAAAGGCATTAGTCCTGACCCACCTAAACTAGATGCTATTAGGGATTACCCACGTTCCAAAAATCCTAAGCAAATGCGTCGTCTACTTGGCATGGCTAAACTACAATGAAAAGCACGCTTACCAAGCTTACCCGCAAAAATACCCAATTCATTTGGGATGAATTGGCTGAAAAATCATTTCAACAGCTGAAAGAGGCTATGATGAAGGCTACCACACTTAAACACCCTGATTTCTCTCAACCCTTCTTTTGCGTACGGATCCCAAAGTGGGATGGGAGGAAAACTTTTTCAAGTTCATGATGGTGAAGAATTTGTTTCGGGGTGTACTTCTCGTACGTTTTCTCCGGTAGAATCCAAGGCAACGACAACTGAGAGGGAAATTCTTGCCGCAATCCATACAATTGAATTTTTTAGATTATTTCTATTAGTTCACACCTTTACACTTAAAGTGGACCACGTCGCTATGATATATTTATATGCGAGCCCCAATCTATCGCCAAAATTGGAAAGAATTATACTAAAATTAAGAGAATATGATTTTATCATTAAACATCGAGCACGAAAACTCCTTCAAGTTGCAGATGCTTTATGTAGACTTCACGAATTGCTAGTTTATGTGTTAGACGGACAGTGCCCAGAGTGGACTAGACAACAGGTTAAAATCGAGCAACAACATGACCCATTTAGCAAAGAAGTTTATGATAAAATTAGCCAAAAAAGGATCTGGTGATGTTATTGAAATTATTGGTGGAAAAAATACGTTTTACTTCGACATAGATGGATTAATATGTCGTCTTTTTGCACCAAAATATGCTCTTATGTTGAATATAAGACACAAATGCTTGTGCCTCAAATTTTAAGAAATCATTAAATCCATTAGTCCAATCTGTTATTGGCCAACTCTTGTTAAAGGCGTGCAGGAGTATATAAAAACTTGTTTAGTCTGCCAGTATGGGAGTGTACCACGCCACCCTTTTACAGCTAGGCTGAGAGCTTATCAACCTTTGAAAATGCCAAATCAAGAATGGATTGTAGACGAAACTTTAAAAATTGACAAATTTAATTTATGGTCAAACTCACCATTATTCACCCGAAGCAAAGAAAACACACCAGCACAACATCGTCGACGGGCATTTTTCCACGCAGAAGCCTAAATCGGTTCTATAAATCCATTTTCCGACGAGCACTAAGAGCAATGGCGATCCTTAAGCCTCGCCTTCGTTAGCAAAGCCTACAGCGTTCCTACAACTTGATTGGCGCACGCACTGGTGCTTTCGCGCGCTTATTGACAGCCTTGCTGGCGGGAAATTGTGGCACAAGAAATCAGCGATTGTTACCCAAATTTGATAAACAAAGCGACTAAAAAGGGTAAAATTATACCACGCAGACAGCCGCACACTTAATAAAATAAATCTGCCACTTGTTGAACCTCTAAAATAACCTAAAGCATTAGTAAAATTGCAATGCTCTTGCCTAAATAAAAGAGTATTGTATTTTTATCCCTGAAAGGAAAAAAAACCCCATAGCAACTAACCTGCTACCACACAAATATACCACGAAACGAGGAAATTGTGCGCAAATCATTGATATTCTCCATTTTTTCCATTGCATGAAAATTAAAAGACGTCAAATTTTTTTCACTTTTTGGAATTTTTGGGGGAAATAAGTTAAAGAAAATCCGGGTTTTGCAATTTTCCGGGTCCAAATTTTACAATTTTGATATATCCTTTTAGGAGGATCATAAACATGATTATACCAAGCTTTAGCCATTTTCCCTCGTTGGCAAGTTCTGTAACTTTAGGACTATGGGTTAAAGAGGGAATTTGGAAGTCCAGAACTTAGTTGCATTTGGGAAAGGAGTTTTAAATTACTATTCTTATTAAAATTGAGAATGTCACGGTTCAACGAGTTTTCCAGTTTGCATAATAACATATCATTAAAAAGACAGGACTCAAGAACTACGAATTGCTATAATTAACACAACACTTTACATTTTCAAATATTGACGGCACATTTCCTGTCACAGGAACAGACACATGGAAATTATTCCCATTTAATATGGAAATCAAGAGGCATAATGAAAAGAGAAATGACACATTAAAAATCCGTTCCGTCTATTATTAACCATAAGCATAAAAACATTATGGTTATGGAGTATGGATCGTATATTCAAGTTCCTTTTCCTGGTTGTGACTCCTTGGGATCGAGCTAGGTTGTGAGTTCGCAACAACAAAATTAAGCACAGGCAGGAGGAGGAGCGCCGTCCCAATCATTGTCGTGGTTTGACGTTTGGCGGAACAGGCATCATCATCACGGCATTTTCGCTTGTGTCCATGCTCTTGGGCTATAGAAAAAAAAGGCGGTAAGTAGTTTGAGTTGATCATCATAACCAGTAAAGTAAAATACCACAACAATATAAACAGCAACGCGGACAAACTAGAACTTTTAAATACCCTACTGTTACCACGACGAAAAGAAAAAGGGATAGGAATCAACGTATTCACCCATACAAGGCTCACCTGGATTGTTCTGCAGAGCAGTAATACGGACGTCCAAAAATTCCAGTATTTCATTTAATAGGTGGTCTATGTACCGGCACAAAACATCTACTAGGTTGTGCGGAATATTAGCAAGAAATTCCTCCACTGGACTACCATTCCGGGTTCAGACTGACTATTGGCCTAACTAGAAGACCGCGTCTGAAACTCTGGACCTACGGCCCCTACCTTTTAATTTTGGATGCTTTGGATGACGACACAAGAAGCTACCCCAAAATCCCCCCCCTCCCCCGGTACTCTTGCCACTGGACTACCGAGCTATAAAACTTTGGCCTTCGCGTAACTTGAAACCGCAAGGAAGCTCTCAGGGAACCAACTTTCGATTGACAGATAGTACAAATTGTGTGATTCGTTGTTTTACACCAATCAGAGGCGTACACTTTTGTTTCATAAACAAGAGAAACCTTGTTTTCCACAAAAATAAGACTGGGAAAGCTAAAAATAATCCACCCCTTGCCAACCTGTACGGACTTGTTTACAATTAATTACGCATTTTTTTTTTGCGCATTACTTTTGAGTAGAGATTTGATTAAAAGTATGTACAAAGTATGAATAATTATAGATTTATAGACATTTATCTACTAATATAAAGATAGAAAGTGTGATTTTAGATAGACATGCCTTATCAATATATTGTCTACATTATTTTAGAATTAGCTAGGAATAATAATGATGAATTTTAGCACTTAATGGAGTTGTAACAAGCATTTATGTTAATTATATGCTAAATTTTTTTTTCTTATATATAAAGAATTTTTTTTACACTATATATTAAAATGAACTATACTTACTTAAAGATCAACAAGGTCCTGTAGGCTGAGTGGGACCCAGGAAAAGTCGATGTCGATTTCTTCGGCTGCAGCGGCTGCTACGACAGAGTCGGGTTCATTTATGGGCTCGGGGACGTGTTTAGCCGAAAATTCTTCTACTTCTTCTAAGAGGTGGTCCAAGAACGAATCTAGATCTCCGGCTATTGAAGTTGATGGCTTATTTAAATTTGGGGTCAAATTTGGTGATTCAGTTGAGGTTGAAGCAGTGGTTAATGTTGAACTGCATGGGGCAATAGGAACCGTTGTAGCAGGCGTAGCAGGTGTGGCGGGCGTTTCGGGCATTTCAGACTCGTTGATTACCATGGCAATCTTAGGTTCCGGTTTTGGGATTGTAATTTTGAGCTGGCCTAATTCGATCTCCAAATTTAGGCTACGCTGCATATATTGACGCAGTGTCTCCTCCGGATTCGGTAGCATGGGTACGCCAGCACCATAGCAATGCCGGCAAAATTTCGGGGTATGAATTGTGCAACGGGAATAATGCGTACACATTCTGTGAACTTTTGAAAATAACGGCTTCATCGATGCATCCATAATGCTATCAGTAAGATTGTTGGGCACGAGCCATCTTCCTGCATCAAAATAGTTCCGTAGCATGTAGCTATACGCTCCCTCACAAGTACGGGACTTTACAAAAATTGTTCCGAATGGATGAATGTGAATGCAAAGGGGCGCATTATTGCCCAAAATACACTCGTTGAAATGTGCATTAAAAATCATGAATTCATGGAAGTTGGCATACAGCACTCGTAAATCAGCATTGGCATTCTTGCCAAGGCGCTGAGTGGCTGTTGCTCCAGGAACAATAATGTTATTAGGGATGGCACTCTGAACTATGGGTGCTGACTCCATAATGGTAGGGGAAAAATTTAAGGTGGAAGCGAACTGCACACGTTGACTGCTGCCTAGCTGTTTGAGAAATTTGGTCCAACCTGTTAAGTTAGGTTAGCCGAAAAGTGGGCAGGTCTAAATAATTATTTTGGGCAAAAAGCCGTTCAAAAAATGAAGCTAGCTGTCGTCCTCTATTTTCCATTGGTACACAGAACGACAGTTGCATTGACTTTTTAATTTTATTGGGTTAAAAGCCTTCATGCCAACAGTGGTTACAGACCGATTTGTCCGCACGGTCACGTGTGTGTTGAAAACGGAAAAAAATTAATTTTAACGGAAAAATTACTTTGAAACAAACGGGCATTGTCATCCCCAATTGTGTCCCTCACATTTTATTGCTTAACAAGTTACTCTCCTTTTGAAAGAGTGGTGACCCAACAGCACCTGCAGTCATTTTCTTATGCTACACTTACTTTCTCTCTATTCAGAAACCCTACCCATAGAAAACTTTTTTTTGACCTAGTTCCACACCCATCTATTGATGGTTGCCGAACGCCGACGTATCTCTTCCTTCTTCTTCCTCCCCCCCCCCCCCATCTCGCTCGCTCAAGTGACCGGTTCAAGCTTTGACACTGCATTCATTCATAAATTAGTGTCGTCTTGCTTCTACTGCTCGTGGGGTTGTTTGAGTCAAGATTCCAACTGCCAACTTGGCCATTTAGGAACCATTTAAAAACAAATGTCTCAATTCGGCAACAACAGGAATCGCACAAAATCAAGTCATAGCGAATGCATGAGTACACTTTTGAAACCACAGCAGAAAAAATATTGCTTAAAGGAAAATTCTAAAGTATACAATAAAAGGAAAAAAATAATTTTTGAAATAAGTGAAAATTTTAAACATTGAAAATAGTGGAGACTGATTGGCTAGTAATGAGAGGCAGTGGTGTCAAAAGGGAGCATTCAGTATGAAACTCATTAAGAATGTTGGGAATTCTCGTTAAACGTAGACATCCCTCTGGGGTTTTGAGCTCCAAGGTAGAGGCAGGATTAAAAGAGAATTTTCGCTGGGATACCATTTAAGCTTGTCACGTGAGCTTGTACAACTCATAAAACTTAGGGGTTACCAGTCCTTAAGCCAAGAGCCTGTGACACTAGCCGCCACAGGCTCGGTCACAAATTTGATTATGGAAAAGAAATAAAGTTACAGTAAGTTAAAAGAATAAAAGTAAATGTTAAGCCGGATTGAGTCACCCATGCAGTTTGCCTCTCTCAGTCGTCCAGGCATGTGTCAATCCCCCACTACCAGGTCCTTCTCTCTTAAAAGGCAGAACACAAAATTTTTGGAAAGATTGATTTCATAGAAACATATGATCAGAGTATTACATATGTAAAAAAAAAGAAGAAGAATCGAAAAAGTGCAGAAATAAAAGATGGGGACAACTTGCAATGGGCATTTGAATGTAACTAAGTAGTTTTTATGAGATGTTCTCATGCGCCTGGCATTCCACAAAATGGATGAGGGATTTGGTCCATTCCAGATTCTCGTACCTGAAGGGCTACGCAGGTCATTTTGATGGGTGTCGGGTTTGTACCAACAATCAGACCTCAAAAGACATGGCGAATTCAAGTTCATAATGGCTGCTGATGAAATAGTAAGTGCATACCCTGAGTTCAAGTTATAATAGGGAAATACAGTGAATGGAATTTTAGTAAATAACAAGTGAAGTCAATGAAAACTACAAATAAAGTTCCGTACTGTGTGCCTTGCCAGAAGTGTGAAACTGTTTACATCGGAGAAACCAGGAGAACCCTTCTTCAAAGCATCAAAGAGCACGAAACTGCAACCATTAAGGGAGACCGTCAGAATTGAATCGCTCAACACCATCTGAGAACGCAACAACCCATTGCCTGGGACAAGGTTTCCATCCTGATGAATTCCAACACGCACAATGATGTACATCTGAGGGCCCTGGAATCTTTGGCGATTAGACGATTCACAACACTTAAACATCCTTTAATGAACATCACAGGGCCAACGTTTGATGGCTTTGACAGATGGTTGGCACCTACACTGGCTGCCAAGCTTGACGCTAAGTAGGGTATCTGGATAGAAGATAAAGATCAGTGACGCAACCGTACGCACGCGTGCTTTTAAATTTCTGGAATTCACGAACTTTCATTATGTAGTTTTTGGACGTTTTTTGTTTTGTTGTGATACTTCTGAAGAAGATGAATGGGTGGTGAATTTCACCGAAAATCCAAGCGAACTTTGTGGTGTTTCTGCGAGGTGGTCGTAAGTGTTTTTCCCTAGTTATGTCGTTTTCAGACCATTGTAGACGCCGGTTGCCGGTATTTTGTGATTTGGGCAGGGCACATCCTGCTGAAGTTGTACGCAACTCGAATGCTTCTCAAAACACGCATCAATTACTGTCATGCCAATGTCCGTCGGCTGCTGCAAGCGCACGAGGTATTATTAGAGTCGTTGTCATGGAAACTGTCTGCCTGAGAGATGAGTGACCTTGAAAAACAAGTTAGGCTTAGGAGTGCGGCAGTCGAAACAAACCGAAAGTCGGCATTTGAGTAAACTGAAAGCTATGGGACAAGCTGAAGTCATGTGAAGACAGTGGTTGCTACCTCCCCCCGAGCCCCCTCCCCATTCTTCCTCCCCCTTCCCCCTCTCCCCGGATCCGGGTGGTGAATGTGTTTTGACTGATGCTCTACGGTACTGGAAACACCACACGACCAGCAGGGAAATAGAACGAGCGTGCCAATGACCGTTGAGAAAATACCCCCAGTCCAGAATTTATCATCAAGAGCACTCACGGATGATTAGATTGATGTGCTGACTTTAGACCGGAAGTTCATTCCAACGACCCAATGTACGATACGCCTCTCCAAGCAAACTTCGCTGCCGACCTTCAAGTCATTCGCTTGCGATATTCCTGTTCACCTAGCCAACTGGTTAAAGGAGTGGGCCAAAAACGACCCCTGCTTGCCCCTAACCTCACCAAAGTACAGAAAAGTGCTATTCAGAAGCAAAGGAACGATGATGAAGTGACTATTTGTTTTACCTGGTTTTACTGATAAGACCAACGGAACTGTGGTTATGGACACTTCTGACTATGATAAAAAAAAAGTAGTGGAGGAGATTGAGGCCATGGGAATCTACCGGAAAATTGATTACGAGCTCGGGAATTCGGTTAACAATAAGGTCGAAGGCCTGTTGCAAGAAATGTTTAGGGAATGTCTGATAGATAATGATGTGATGAAGAAACTGTGCCCATCTGAAGATTCAGAACTACCTGAGATTTTTTCCCAAGTTAAATAAAGTGGGATTTTCTTTGAGGCTGATTACCTCGGCTAAGAAGGCCCCAATTAAGAAAATTGACTGGATGCTGGCAGTGAGGCTTAAGAGATACGTATGGGGAAAAAAGAGGACTTAAAAACACCAATGATCTCCTCAATGACATCAAACAGTTGGAAATTTCTCCTCAACACAGGTTGGTCTCATTCGACGTGAAAGGGCTTTGCCCTAGCCTCCCGTTCTCGTTTCTGCAAATGTTTGATGAATCGGTAATCAGACTTGGGATTGATGATCATGAATACCAAGTCTACAGGGAAATGCTGAAAGCTGTTCTTTCAACGATTTATGTGAAATTCAAAGAGAGACGTAAATTGTCTTTTCCCAAACTCAAACTTGTGTTGAAGAAAGAAATAATTTCTCAAATACCCGCAAATTTCAACCTCGTTGTCAACAACGTCAGATCGCTAGTTGTACCTATAATAGAGGATACCAGAATCGACTGGGCCTTGCCCTGCATGAGTCACGATTTGAAAGACAAGACGGAGGTGAGAGACGATACCGAAGTCGAGGTGAGGCCTTTCAATTTGGATTTGGGAGGATTTGATCTAGTGCGCGATGCTTTCAACAGATGCTTCTTAACTTTCAAATAGGATTTTACGCAGGATGAAATGCACTACGAGCCTTTGATTTTGTTGGAAGAGTACGAGAACAAATATTGGAATCTTTTGAACAATGTCGACGTCTTATGGTAAACATAAAAGCTCAAATTGGATTATGCATTCTCTTCGAAAAGCGACAGATAATTCGGAAACTATTAAGGCTTATTTTAACTCCAACCTGACCAGAGTGGGTAGCAAGGAGGTTCTTTCAGAAATGTCGTACAAGATTCTACATAGTATTGGACAGTTTGGCGTAGATGTGGATGTGGATGTGGAAGGAAGTGGATGGGTTGCCAAGCAATGCGTGTGCACCGAACTATGCGTTGGAATTTATAGACCTTTCGCCGGGAAAGGTTACATAGCACTTCCTAACAACCTCAAACTAGGTATATACTGGTAAATGTGCATAGTGAAGAGGGTAGATGTTTTTTGTGGTCCGTGTTGGCTAGTATACACCCCGTTCCATCTTCACAACATAATTTGAATACGAAACATCATCAGTCTCGTGCGCACGAGTTAGTTGTAGGTGTGCTGGACCCGTTCTTTTATCCAAAATCGCGACGTTCGAAAAAGCCAACAACATTTCGGTATCTGTTTTTGGTTTCGAGGCAGACAAGCCTTGCGCTTATCGCGTGAGTTCCTTAGTTGAAAGTAAGCATCACGTCGACTTGCTTCTTTAACGGGTACTATGTGATGATAAAACTGTGCCCATCTGAAGATTGAGAACTACCTGAGATTTTTTCCCAAGTTAAATAAAGTGGGATTTTCTTTGAGGCTGATTACCTCGGCTAAGAAGGCCCCAATTAAGAAAATTGACTGGATGCTGGCAGTGAGGCTTAAGAGATACGTTTCAACCCCAACAAGCGCTTGAAGTATCTTTTCAGGCCATTGCTTACACGGTTTTCGAAATCGTTTCACCTTCCTTCCTTCTTGTGTGGGAGTTCCGTATCAAAAGACCACATCGCCCAACAATGACGTTATCCGGTTTAAGAATTTCAAGAACGAACTCAAAAGGTTGTCCATAGCTTACGTGGACTTTGAAGCAGCACTCCAACCAGTCTCCAGTTGTGATGGAAACGATACATACACCAGAGTTAACCACATACACCAAGCAGGCAGTTTTGCCTACATGATTGTTGACCACTTACGTGGAGTATTATCCAAAAAGTTGTACAGAGAAGTAGACTGCGTGCAAGTTTTCTTCGAATCTGTATTTGAGGACCAGAAAAAGATCATGGCTTACGTGGATTCCCACAAGCAACGATTGAAACATTTAACCAAGGAGCAGGAGTTGCTGTACATCGAAGCTGCGGTGGGCCATATCTGCAAACAAGGAGCATTTAACCCTCCCCAAGAAAAATTTAACGGGTTTACAACAGTACGAGACCACGACCACATCATCGATGAATTTAGAGGTGCCGCGCACAGCAAGTGTAACTTTTCTTACACTTTGAACAAAAACATAGCGGTTGTTATGCATAATTTCGAAAAAATACGATAGTCATTTCGTCGTGAAGGCTTTGAATTCGTTTAAAGATTTGAAGGCTCTGCATAATGGCAGGATCATCGCTAAGAACAAGGAAAGAATCAGCAGCATGAGATTGGGCGGTTTTACATTCGTAGATAGTCTAGCGTTTATGACGGCATCGTTGGAAACTCTAGTTTCGAACTTAAATAGCTTCGGCGTCATGGACAAACTTTTCGAAGGTGAATCGATGGAGCTCGTACAAGGCCTTAGGTGAAAAGGTGTATTTCCCTATGATTACCTGACAAATGTGGAAGTGTTTGAGGAGAGGTGTTTACCTCCCATGTAGGCATTTGCCTCGTTGTTGAAAGGATCGATCTCCTCCGAATCTTATTAACACGTAATGAAGATTTGGGATTTAGGCAAATGCAAAACGTTTGGAGATTACCACGACCTGTATTTGTGGATGGATGTTGGGCTTTTAGCCGATGTCTTTGCAAAACTTTAGAGCGACAAGTTTGGCTAGTTACGGATTGGTGTGATCCCCCCCCCCCCCCCATTACATTTCTATACCCTCCCTATCTTGGCACTCAAAAGGACGGGAGTGTCTTTCTATTTCTTCACTAACACAGACATGCATCTTATGGTGGAAAAGGGTATAAGAGGCGGTGCCTCGTTTATAGTTAGAAGATATGCTAAAGCCAACAACCCGTATATACCATCTACCTTCAACTCTGATAAAAAGAATTCTTACATCACAGTTTTGGACTCAACAACTTATACGGTTGTGATATATGTGAGTATCTACCAACTGGAGAGTACGAAAGGGTGCTGGAAGACCAGCTCGAGGATATAAATCACGACAATTACGGAGACGAGAGTGATACGGGGCTGATATTAGAAGTGAACTTGGAATACCCCGAGATGCTTCATGAATCGCACAATGATTTCCTGTTAGACCCGGAGCACATGAAAATCACAAAGTCTATACTTTCTCCTTTCAACCATCGGTCAATCGAGGACTTGCGGTTAACGTACAGCAAAGTCCTAAAGTTAACCACTAACCTTTTCTCAAAGATACAGTATGTGGTGCACTATAGGAATTTCAAATACTACCTTTTCCTCGGCGGGGTCCTCAAGAAAATACACAGAGCGATCAGCTTTAAGCAAGCGCCTTGGCTGAAACCTTACATACAGTTTAATAACGAGAAACGGCAAGCGGCTACCAACGATTTTGACAAACACCTCTACAAACTGGAAAATAATTCAATTTTCGGTAAGACGATTGAGAACAAGCGCAAGAGCAAACGACGACGAAAGTAAAAGCCATCAAGTACGCTTTTCACCCCCACACCACAAGTTTCACTTCTCTAAGCGAGGATTTGGTAATTTTTACAAAGATGCCAGCAAACATCATCTTGA
The DNA here is from genome assembly GCA_023313725.1 of Lithobius niger. Classification (NCBI taxonomy): domain Eukaryota; kingdom Metazoa; phylum Arthropoda; class Chilopoda; order Lithobiomorpha; family Lithobiidae; genus Lithobius; species Lithobius niger. Next base: position 13,833 of record JAHWFP010157382.1, on the reverse strand, counting down.
ACAAGCCCATCGTGGTTGGGTTTAGTGCCTTGGAACTATCAAAGTTATTAGCTTACCAGTTTCACTACGACCACATGATAAAAAAGTACGGACCAGAGAGATGTAAACTCCTAGTCACGGACACGGATAGTTTATGTTATTCGATAGAAACGGACGATTTTTACAAAGATATGGGAGAAGATGCGTCGTTGTTCGACACATCCAACTACCCAAAAGATCATTTCTTACACTCAACGTCAACAAAAAAGTATAGAGGAAGATGAAAGACGAGAGCGCGGGGTACCCAATTTCCGAGTTTGTTAAAGTCTACGCTCTACAGCGTTTTACAATCAGATGGGAAGAACAAGATGGCTTGCAAAGGCATTAAGAAAACAGCACAAGTAAGGCACGAAACGTACAAGAATGTGCTGTTCAATAATAGCACCGTGAGAACTCGGGGTCTTACATTCATTCCGAGGCGCACGAACTAAAAACCGTCACCATCAACAAGTTGGCTTTCAGTTCCTACGACGACAAGAAATGGGTCTGCGACGATGCAGTTAGTACTCTAGCTTATGGGCACGTGAATTCAGATTAAACTATCTATATCATCCGTCTAGCTGTTGTACTTGGAGTCATAGCCCTCCCATTTAACGAAATAAAGCATTTTTCCATCTTTTCGTCTCTTTTTGCTCCACCAGAAATAAATCTGGAACTTCGGTTTTTTTTAATTTTCTGTTCGTAGATACCTCCGAGCACCGGTTTACCCAACTCGTCCTTTAAAAGATACGTAACTGGTTGGGTTTTTTGTAATTTACTGATCATAAATACTTCGTTGGTAAAATTTTGCAAATATCCTTTGTTGAAAAATTTTTTTTAACTTTAGAAATACTGACTTTATTTCCTACGGTGAACTTGGGTTTCTTCAGCAATTGTTTAGGGCTAGTTCGTCTCAGCAACGGTTCGTGATGTCTGGTTACTTCCCTAGGTTTCAGTTTTGTGATGGAGTGAACAGTATCGTTGTAATGCGAAACCAACTCGTCGATAATGTGTATCCTTTTGTCATTCCCCTGCCTGGTGAATTTTTTCCACATTCGAGTTTTCAGCGTTCTGTTGAAACGTTCAACCACGCTCGCTTTCTTCTCAGAGTACGTAGAGTACATGTTGATGTTATGGTGCCTAGGTAGCGCTTTGAAGTCTTTATTGTAGAACTCACTACCTAAATCGTCTTCTGTAAATTTTTAGGAGCGACCCGCTCCTGAGAGTATTTTCTTAAAAGCTTCGGTAACATCTAGACCGGTTTTGAAATTTAAGAGGAATGGCCCAAGCAATCTTGGACATGACGTTAATGCAAGTCAGTAGGTAGTTAACCCCTTTATTTAGCTTAGCGTATGGTATCATCTCCACCAAGTCAGCCTGCCATAGGTTGTTTAGGCCCAGTACAATCACCTTCCGTCTCGGAAAATTTTTCCGCGTTGGTTTGTGAAGTTCGTTTACGAGTTGATCCATTTTTTTTATTTTCCATTCCGAACTTGAATTTTGTTTTCATGATTTTCTTAACGACGGAAGCAGCTAGTTTTTCCATCCATGCCAGAGATGGATCCTCTCTCACCCTTTGAGCTTATGAAATTAGAACTTCATCAGATGCGTGGCGATCTTGTAAGTCCTAGCTCTCGGCGTAAGCTGTATCGTGTTCTTCGCAAACTTCATCTAGTTTATTTATTCCAGGATCTCCTCGTGCCAGTCGCTTCTTCAGCCGAGTTCCAGGACCGCAGTATTGATACCCCTATGATTATCTATGACTTTGTTCACGAGTTCCTTCCCCGCTTTGACGAAGTAAGCTTTTTTTGTACCACATACATCGCAAAATACAATCTCCATCGGTCTGTTGTTTCATGAAGTTGTAGAAACTGGGGACTTCGACTGGTTAGGAGTCGAACGTGTACATTTGATGCAATATTTCATCTCGAGTTCTTTACGGTTGATTTTTATACTATAGTACAATCTTTTTCCATCTCTTTAAAAAAGACATCATGTATTCCTGTTCAATTATTCTCACCGGCAAAGACTCCGACTTGAAAATTAATCTAAACATACCCATTGATTTGGACTCTGAAAAAATTACGAATTGTCTCTGCTTAATTTAGATACCGTACTTATAACAGAAGTACTTAGAAATAACGAAATTCAGTACAGAATGCAGGCGCTTCATGGCACAAAGTGTTAGTAAGTCCCGGTGCTTATAAAATCGAGGATTTGAATAAACTTTTCAAGTCGGCGATAGATGGGAATGAGCACATCAAGGATGCCATTATGATTCTTCCGAATCTAAACACTTTAAGAGCCAATTTGATATTACCGATCCGAATTATGGATTATCTTTTTCGGGTGACAAGAGTTTGGCTCCAGTTTTGGGGATTGACTTAAGCAACTACATGAGAAGTCGAGAAAGCCAAAATTCAGTCGACATTATAAGCATCCAGGGCCGTGCCGCAGGGGCGCCAAATTCGGGTGTTCAAATTTAGAAAAAATAATTCTCCTTTTAAAATTTACTTTAACCGATTAGCGATTATAAAAAAAGTAATAAACAACAAACAACAATTTCATTCATTAGCAGAATTCATTAGCTAGCAGTAACCGTCGTCAAGGTCAGGTGTTTTCTTCCCAATGGCCTTAAATCCCCATCCCAATTCTGTAGCAAGCCAACCCATGCCTGCTGCGTGACTAATAAACCTCGGTAGGAGGAAACGATTAGTAAAAAGGTGGACAAGATGCGGTAGGTAGGATTTGAATGGCACATTTTCCACTGACAAGCGTAAGCAAAAGGACTCGAGGGGGGGGGGGTGCAGGGATGGACCCAGAAAAAATTACATGCAGAAAAAGACAAAACGATGCAAGAGCATCTAAGGAAAGTTTGTAAAAAAAAAAATAATAATAAGGCACCGTGTTTATGTATTTAATGGTTTATGAATTTTCCCTGGCCTGTGTGCGTTTCCCTAGGTTTGCATACGTAATTTTGCTTGGGGCTTTTATTACCAAATATCGGCTTAATGATTTAATTATTTTTTCCCTGGCTTTCTTTTATAATGGTTTGTGTAGTTAAGGCCTTGCTTTTAGGATATTTAGTGATTTGACCAGTTGGTTCTCATATTATTGCCCATGCGACATCAATGGGTATTCTGAAAAATTACCGCACGCCCATCAAATTGGGACAACTTGTTATTTTTTGGGTTTGACTGCTTTGGCAAAATGATATACCATCGGTACAAATATAGAAGATGTTGCTTAATTCATTAACAGCTATTCATCTCTGCAATGTTTGTCATGAATTACAATTGCAAGTAACTGACAAAGAATACAAATTTGGTTGTAGTTTACGTTCCTGAGACCGTGAAAAAGAGGACTAACGACGACTAAGAACTAATGAGGACTGAGACGTATGTACAGTCCACCCAAACCAAAAGTGGTATAAGAGAAACTGCCAAGTTCCCAAAAAGGGTCGGCCTTTGAAAATAGTGAGACCATTCAACCAGGGAAAGACCACCAAGGTTAATCCTAGCAGCCAAGTTAATCGTACCGACTAATAGTTTGAAAGTTAAATGAAAACTAGAATATTGCTTCTCGTTGCAGCAATCTTCAAGTTTTCATTTATCATGTGAAGTATTATTCGGTGTGATTAGCTTGGCTGATAAAATCAACTTTGGCAGCCTTTCCCTGGTTGAATTATATCACGACTTTCAAAGGCCGACCCGTTTTGGAAACTTGGCGGCTTCTCTTATACCAGTTTTGGTTTGGGGTAGATATCACAACTTTCATAGGCCTGTGAACGTACCAAAGATCAGCTATCAATGCTGTTGGTCTGCGTCGGGAATTGGGGAGGCGGGGGGAGAGGAGCAGCCAAAAATGCGACGATTTCTTAGTCCATGATATGATGCCATCCAAATGGATTTTCGACAATTCTATCACAGACAGTTCGGTTCCAAAATTATACAGATAGTGCGGTAATTAGGTTGCGTCTAAAATACTATAACTCGTACAAAAATTTGGTCTCACAAGAAAAAAAAAATGAACCTCCTATGTAAATGCAAATAACCTGTGCTCCATTAAGTATTCTAAAATATATTTTCATTGTGTTATCGCTTGTACTTCTGCCAAGTCATTGCAACCAGAACCTTGGGGGGGGGGGGGGTGAACTTCGCACGGGAATGATAAACATCCGTAGTTGAACACGTACCCGGCTCCCGGGTCCCGTGCTTGTTTGTTTGTTCTCTTCTAGGTTCTAGGAACTGCCGGACTTGAAGAGTAACACTTTGGGTGTGCTCTTAAATCTATAATGCACCAAAATGTCACCAACATTTTTAAAATTAACATAACTTGGGACCAAATTGT
>JAHWFP010157381.1:24195-39110 GCA_023313725.1 Lithobius niger | reverse complement strand
AGTGATGTGCAGCCCCTCAGAGTCTCAGGCCCAGACAGAGCTGCAACCGCAGCTCCACCCCAGACCCAGGGGGCTGGGGGGCGCACCAAACACGGGAACTGGAAGCCGCTCAACCCCCTCCACTGGAGAAGGGAGGCGCCTGCCCCCGGAGCACCCAGCATGTCACGAGCAGCCTGCGACAATGACATATAATCATAAAGGAGACGCCCGAGGGCGTCTGACTGACCCCTGGCCAATGCACGATGACACAATCTCACCAGCAACTCCTTAGCCCGCACAGAGATGGGGGACTCCCCTGCCTCGACGTGTAGTGCGTTAATAGGGGTAGACGGCAGACATCCAGTGACCACCCGAAGCCCCTCATTGAGCGCTACCTGAACTGCCCCAAGGGCTTGCCGAGAACCCACCAGAATCGGAACGTGAAAGTCAGCACATGCGCGTATATAAACCCGGTAAAAGGATACCATAGTACCTCGCCTTGCCACTGACTTGTTGTTTGCCAAGGTCTTTAGCACTCCCAGGCGAGCAGTGATATTCTTCTTGATAGCGGCCACCTCATGTACCCAGCGCAACTGAGGGTCCAGCCAGTAGCCCAAATACCGCACCTTATCAACCGACCTAACCAAAATACCATCAACTGTGATTTCCCCCCCACACGGATATCCCCGGTGAAACTCCATGAGTTCGGTTTTTGCACCGGACAGTTGCAACCCTCTGACAGCTAAAGCCCTTGATGCGCCGCCTACCGCCACCTCCAGAGCAGCAAGGACCGCCGGGAGATCCTCACCAGCAAGCCATACAGCCACATCGTCAGCATACGCAACGACATTGACAGCCTGACCCAAGTCCAGAAGCACCGAGTTGATCGCAACTGCAAACAGGATCGGGCTCAGGCAACTTCCCTGGGGCAAGCCCCTGTCAGTGTACCTAACACCCGACCATGCATCGCCCACTCTAGTCGCGAACCCGCGCCTTCCCAAAAGAGCCAGAATCGCTGCACGCAGTTTCTTACTGACCCCCAATTCGCTTAGGGCTAACCCCACCCACGCTATGTCAACCATATCGTACGCCGCCCTAATATCCAGAAACACCGCAACTGCGAAGCTGCCATGCAGCCATGCTTCGCGGATGCCGGACTCTAGGAACATCATAGCGTCCTGTGCACCCCGGTGCTTCCGGAACCCAAACTGGGTGCCACACAGCCTCCGAGACCCCTCAACCTGCCGTACCAAACGACAAGCAAGCATTCTCTCATAAACCTTCCGTGCGCACGAGAGGAGGGCGATAGGCCTGTAACTGCTGACTGCAGACCTGACCTTCCCCCTACCCAGCACAGGAGTCAAGACAGAGAACAGCCATGAAGGCGGGACTGCGGCCCCGTCAAACCGACTCTGATAAAAACCCAACAAAGCTGCTCGGCCGGCCTCGGTCAGGTTCTGGAGAGTACCGTAAGTAATGCCGTCAATGCTGCGAGCTCAACCAGTTCAAATGGGGCATCTGCCCCACCATCCTCACATGACTCCTCTCCACCAAACGAAGGAGGGGCGTGACCCTTCGGGGAGTCATACACACCTGCAAAATTTACATTGAAGGCCTCTGCCATCCGTGGGCCTCGTAGCACCTCACCTGACTGACCGAACACCCACGCCACAGTGGTGCGAACAGCTTGCGGGCGAACCATGGCCCAAACCTGCGACAGCGGCAGCCCCTGAGACACCCTATCACACAACCTGCTGCCATACTGGGCTTTTTCCCTGCGGAGAAGAAACCTAGTTTCCTGAGCTACCCCAACATACTCCAGCCACCTCTGGTCAGAGCGAACCCTAAGAAACCGTTGCCAGGCACGACGCCTGTCCCGGACAGCCACAACACACACCTGAGTCCACCACGCTGCCACTACTCTACCTCCCCCAGCCTGTCGGCAGAAGCGCTTACGATTCCTTTTCTTAACCCCCCATTCCCTCACCCATGCGCCGAAATCTCCGTCCTCCACCACCGGACGGACAGAGCGACACACCTGATCCAGCACCCTTCTGCCCCCTCCCCACCTCAAAGCCACAGGAAAATGGTCGCTTCCCCGCAGGTCCGTCGACACTTCAAAAGAAAACCCCGAAGCCAAATAACTGGTACAAAGAAACATGTCCAAAATAGACTCCTGAACAACCCCTCTGTAATTCCTCACAAATGTTGGAGTCCCGTTTTGTACCACGGCAAGACCCAAGGTATCCAAGGAGCCACATATCACTCGACCCCGAGTATCACATTTATTGCTACCCCAGGCCCAGTGATGAGCATTAAAGTCGCCCCCAAGCACCACTGGGCCGGGAAGTGCACGCACCCATCCTTCCCACTCCAGTCGAGTGATACGACCAACAATATGGACTATACCCACTGTCACCCAACCCCCTCCTCCCCACACCCTTACCACACATGCATCAACTCCTCGGCAGGGGGGAACAGGGAGGGGAGCAACCATAGGTACCCAATCTCTGGCATAAAGCCGCACACCCGAAGGACCTGGGCTCGCCACCCCCACAAATCCACTCAAACCAGGTGTTACCCCAAACGGCAGCCTCGTTTCCACCAACCCCAAAATATCCACTTTGGAACTTAACACCTCAATATCCTCTCCCTTGTTCATCACTCCCCGTACGTTCCAAGCACACAAAGTATTGAAGTTAAATCAGATCAGGGGGGGGAGGGGCTCCGGCTCGGATACGGGGAGACCTGAACCACCAACAATTCATTTTCCCCCTCCTGGGAACTAACTCTAGAACATGCATCACTAACGGTGCTAGGAGGCAAACAGCTACTCAAAAGTACACCACTTAAGTCGGCATTAGCACTTTCGGGGCTACCTGAAAAATCACTACCCCCGGTCATCTCTTCACACTCACTAGCCCAACGAACACTCTGTTCAGGCTCTGAAACACCAATGACAGCATTGTCCTCACCCAAAGCACCACTGACTGTACACACTGGTGCTGCAGAACACTCCATGCCAACACAGCCAAAGGACCCTCCCTCTTCTCCTTGCACCAACTCTATCTCACCTAACACCGGCTCCCTCTCTTCTCCATTAAGCACTAAAAGCATGCCTTGCGCCTCATCCGGAACAGCCAGGGGTGAGAACCGGTTTTGTTCCACAGCCACAACTTTCACGTGTGGCGGTGATGACGCCAAAGCCGACCTCGATGCCGATGCCTTCCTCCTCCTTGATCGTCGCTGCGTCCACCATTTGCCAGTCAAATCATGTTCAGGAGCACTCTCTTTCTGACCATCCACCCCAGACACACAATCGTCAACCAAAGCAACCACTGGCGGCACACTGGGGACTGGGGCAAGGTGCTCGCACAACATCCCACGTGGCTTGGCCACTCCACATTCCGTGCAGTATCGGGCCGTGCACATCCGCCTCACGTGACCTCGGATTTTGCATCTCAGGCAACGAGGTGGCCTGTCAAAGCACGAGAGCAGTCCGGGGATCCCTAACACCTTCACCTCATCTGGGACTTCGTCCAGTACAACAGTATCGCGCAACCGCAGCACACCGCAGCGCACACCAGTATGGCAATGCCGAAGCCCTTCCATTCCGTGAAATTCATGTGCAAGACTGACCACCTCTCCATATTCTCGTAACGCACTGGTAATAGCTGCATCAGGCACGTCCAGGGGTAACCAATGGAGCCTAAACTTAAGTGGTCGATTGTGCAAGTCGTGCACTGTCGCCAGATGCCCGGCAATTCTCAGAGTGCCCACTCTTTTCACAGCCAACTTTGCTTCCAAATCTGCAAACTGAATCTGGAATACATTGTTTAACCGAAGCCAACCCAAACCGCTCACTCTTCTTAAGTCCAAAATCGGGGCCAATGCATCCCTCACGTCAATTGCGCTGTACGGACGCCCTGCCTGGTTTGCGATGAGTACCAAAGTCCTTTCCATGGGCAAATTAGCCAGACAACCTCTATACAGTCGGGTAAGGGCAGCTAAGTCCCGAGGACCTTCAGCTCGGCCAATACCATCTTCTCCTGATTCCTCCAGCTCAGCTCCACCTCCAACTTCCCCCACCATTAGCTCTGCACCCGCCGCCACAGCCTGAACATATGTTTGCTTTGAGATCTGTCGTGTATCTTCAGCACGCACATACACACCATCACAAACGACGCCTCGCTGACCCTTCACTCGAGCCCCTTCACCAAACAAAGCCTGATCCGTCTCATTGTTCCCACTGCCATTGTCAGCTTCACCATTGTTCACACGGTCATTGTTACCTGCAGTGTTGCTCTCCATGGATGGTAAGCCTTGTTCAGCATCTCTCAGTCTACCACCTACCACTCCATACAACTGCAAATCCATCTCATCCAAGCCAACATCACCAGCGATCTTCAGCACCTCGTCATACTTAGCATCCGTCACTATCCCCGAATCAATGTCCTGCTGGTTCAAGACGCCCTTCAATTTCAGGTCCACCAAAAAGCGCTTTACCGTTCGCGCCATTTTGACGGCTTTTTTCACATCAACAATATATTTTAACAATTGGATGTCTACAATGGAAATATCTACTGTTACTTGGCGGCGACACACTAGTAGACGAGTGTGTCTAGCGTGTGTGAACAACTTTTGCCCGGCAAAAGACGGCAAACTAAACAACCTGAAGAACAACAGGGTCAAGGTGTGTGCAGAACTCTGGAACTCTGGGACTGTATGAGTGATCACTGATGAGTGTCTCTTGTGCGTGTATGAGGAGTGCTGGGGCGTACACGAGATCGTAATTGTCGATCTGACTGTTTGACTTGCTGTGGTTTTGTTTTGTTGCGAGCGTCACCATGTTGAATCCTGTGACTTGGTACTGGTTTGACACTTTTTTTTTGCGCTTTTAAAATTTTTACTATTTCCTCTGGCGACCTTGTATCGTTGTGCGAGTGTGTTACGCAATAAGTGAGATCTTTTCTCCATTTTATCCCCTGTATTATCGTATTCTGTTGTTTAATTGAAATGGAGAAATTTCTGGTAGGGCACCACCACAGGCACTCTATTGAAGAATTTCCCAGGAGTGAAAGTAGGCGCCGAACACAATACTTTGATACGGTTCCGACAACCTGTATGCCGTTCAGGCAATCTCAGAGTACTCCATAGGGTCAAGTGAAAGACGGGTCACCCGTGAGTGCCCATTGAGAAGATGAAACATCGGTTCCTCTTCCTGACTTGCCTTCACTGCACAACCTATCTTCCAGGCTGTTAAGCAAACTTGAGAATTTCAGCGTGGAAAAGGACATCGACTTAGGAGAATTAGCTCGAGGCTAGCTCTACTACCAGAACGTATCTCACTCTCGCTGGAAGCACGTTTTAAAGATTTTATCGACATTTTTAATCAGTGGACGTCCAGCTTCTGTCTCAGGCAGCAGCGTATGCTTGAGGAACATGCGGAGTCGATGCGCATTAAACTGGTGGAGAGGGAGATCATCTTCAGGATACTCGAGGAGAGAGCTCTGAATATACAGGAGACACAATTAAAAACCGTTTGTCAAGCGCAAAAGGGAGCAGAGCTGGTGGTAAAACTGAAGACGTCGAATGATGGGGCCATGGAGTTACTTTCGGCACACCTAGATCAAACATCGAAACGAGAAGAGGAACAAATGGCGACAGTGAATCCGGAAGCTTTTAATCTTCGTAAGAACATCACGGTCAGGGGAGGAAATAATCACCAGAGACAGAAGAGGCTGAGAGGCCAGACGAAAACATCGGATAAGACCCCTGTAAGAAAATCCGTTCCTGACCAGACTAATCTAAGTCATCGGCTGTTACTTACAAAATACCAAGAGAGTGAACGGTAGCCACGTACAGACAGCCACAAACCAGGTAGCAGATCACCTGAGTGTTGACCTTTCCGGGCTTGGGCACAGTGACCAGAATCCAGTTAACTGGAGGAGTCGCACAGTGATCATCGGTGACTCAAATGTTAGAAATCTGAGAGGAGGACAAGACGTACGCTCAAGGACCTGGACATTCCTCGGCCTTATGGTAAAAGATCTTTCTTCTAGGATTGAACCAGCCATTAGGTACCTAGAGTCACTGGAGACTTCTATTGTTGGTGCTGGTGCTCACAGTATTGAAGAAAATTCTCCAAACAGAATTGTTTCGGTTATCCACGACTGTATGTCATCGGTAAGAGCAAAGTTCCAGGGATAAGAATTGCCATTATAGCACTGTTCCCTCGTTTAAGCCGCGTGTGCAGAGACTTGGATAAAAAGATCATCCATGCGAACACTCTGCTCTGCCAAATGTGCGTCCGTATGAAATTCTGCATCTCACTAGTCGAGGACATTTGTAAAGATCACACCCTAATGGCTAGAGATCAGATACACCTGTCATCAAAGGGTAAAACAGTGCTCCAGAGGTAATTTGTAGAGTTGCTCGCACCGTAGGGAAACCACCTGTTGTAATCGGGCATGCCGCAATGCTATCGAATCAACCTGTTCGTGGCCATGATGATTTGTCATGCATCCTCGTTAACCCTCGCAGCATTATACGTAATTTTGGACGTTTCCTGGAAACGTTCCATCGGAACACTTTTGACATGATTTTTATGGTGGAAACATGGCTGGATTTTAGCATCACTGACGCCAGTCTATGTGACTCTTTGGAGTACTCAGTGGTCCGCAGGGGCAGGGGGAGCCGAGGAGGAAGTCTAATGGTAGTATATCGTTCTGGTCTCCCACTGGTTGTTGGGGGGGGGGGGGATGGCACTACTGAGGAGGGTCTGGCAGTGTGTCTTCCTTCTTTTAAATTAATTTTATTCTATGTTACTTACCGAACAGCTACATTGACCATGATATCTTTAATCTGTGTACGTTTATGCACAAATCTACAGTACCGGAGCATGACACTGTCCTGCTGGGTGATTTTAACTTGTCTACGGTGGATTGGAAGAGGAGATCAGCAGGGGACAGTCATCATGCTTATTTCCAGGACCTAATCACCCCACTTGGCCTGGAGCAGTTGGTCGAAAACCCAACTAGGGGAAACAATATCCTTGATTTGGTTTTTTCCTGCGATGATAGACTGGTGTACAACCTTAATGTTGGTACACATATTGGCTATAGTGACCATTATATTGTACAATTAATGTTAAATCTTTCAAATGGGGAAATGGCACATAGCCATCCAGGTCCCGTACCCCGAAACGGCAGGTTGAACCTTGACTGTTTGAAATCTTCCTTACGTCGGTTAGCTGGGACCCTACTATCGTTAATTCACACCATTATATTGAGCAGGCTTGGTCCTGTTTTTCAAATATTTTAGCCGGCCACATGGAAATGTGTTGCGAGGTCCCACACATCTTACGGACGTACATTCATTCCTAAACACATTGCTAAACAGCGTTGTTTATAGGTGAAACTCCGTGCAGGCGCCGTAAGGCTAAACCAAGCCCAGAGCTTTTGCTTGTTTACAACCATGCACGCAGAAGATATTCGGAAATGGTTAAGACATGGCATCGTGGGAGAGAGAGAACTGCTATAGGGGATGGCAGCCATTCGGCTCTTTTTAAACTATTTAGGAGTCGGAATCTTAGTTCACGATCTATACCCCCATTAAAAGTGGGTACCTCCTTTATCGAGGGTAATGTAGACAAGGCAACAGCCTTTGGCGAAATTTTTGCTTTGAACACGATTCGGGACAACGATGACCAAAACAGCCGGACATTAATTTACCCAACCATTTCCAAACTTGTACACACGAGGTCTTTTCTGAACGCTCGGTAGTAAGAGCGATAAATAATCTAAACTAAGCAGATCTTGTGGTTCGGACGGCTTTTCAGCCTTTATTCTAAGGCAGGTAGTAAGGGAACTCTATCCACTCTTCAAAATGTTTACACTCTCGTTCTCCCAGCATAAACTTCCATGCATCTGGAGCAAGGCTAATGGATGATCCCGATTTTGAAAAAGGGTTATCCATCGAACCTACACAATTACCGTCCCATTGCTCTTACTTGTGTGTCATGCAAGATCATGGAATCGATTATTCGAGACAATATTCTGCTGTTTTTTGATAACTCCGTTATTAGACTGGACCAGTTTGGCTTCGTTCCTAATCGTTCGGCAGTCCATCAGTTACTATTGGTACCGGACCACTGGACAAGCGCACGGGATATCGGAGCATCCTCCGATGTTATTTACTTCGATTTTAAAAAGGCTTTTGAGTCTGTTATACATCAAAAACTATTATTAAAAATAAGCAATTGTGGACTCGATGGAAATCTTAAAAAGCAGGCTGGCTGCATTTTTAAGGGGGCGCACACAGAGGGTGATGATTGAGAACTCGTACTCACCATGGAAGCCAGTTCCGTATGGGGTACCCCAGGGATCAGTGCTTGGGCCTATCCTTTTTTTAATATACATAAACGACCTTAATATTGGTATCATGGGCACATACGGGTTTAAGATCGCGGACGATTTGCAGGTTAAGGTTGAAAATATCACGTCCTGTCCTTCACAGGAACTGGAGGCTCAGATCCAGGGGGTGGCTACTTGGTCTAAACAGTGGCAGCTCCCCCTCTCAAATTCACAAGGCAGCAGTGAAAAACGTGAAGACGACAAATGAACTCTTTAGTAGGAATCGCCTTAGACGAATAAGACGACAACGAAGATCACCCTTGTGAGACGTGTATTAAATGGAAACTTCAAAGGACGCCATTTCCTACAACTAAGAGGAAAAGAATGAAGCAAGTACTAGAGATCATTCACTCAGATGTCGTGGGAAAAATTAGCCCAACATCAAAAGCTATGCCAAAAAAGCACCAATTTTTCTGCTTCGCGTTGCGATTAGCACTTTCTCAGCGTCCGCAAACGGAACAGTTATGAGCGCTTCAGCAAACGAAGTGCTCACGCAAATGGGGCAGTGATTCTGATAAGCGCTGAAGCGTTTTGTCAAATGGAACGCATGGAACTCTGCAAAGTTTATTTAATTTGCGGAAAAAACGGTGATTCTACCAGAGAACTTGTTCTTGCAGGAGAATCGAAGTTCTCATAGTAGAATACGACAAAACTGTGATACTTGTGGGATATCCCCTTTTGACTCGGCACATTGTACCAGTCTATTTTTGCCATTGGACCAGCTAATTATGCCAAAATAGCGCTCCATTACACGTATTTTTGTGTCACTTCCGGCGCTCTTCTCGAACTTCCACTGCCCTACACTCCCGCTGTTTTCTTTGTGGCTGGTACTGACCCAGCGACCAAGGGAAGCGGGCGGGAGGTCGAAGTATAACAGTGTTTCGTTGTATTCAATTCTGAGAACTTCGATTCTCTAGCGAGAACAAGTTCTCTAGTAGAATCACCATTTCTCATTCATAGAATCCTCCTCACTGTGTTACTTATGGGATAAGATTCAAACATGTGGCGCTGCCCGCCTACCTTATTTCCGCAGAAGTCCCTTGTCCTAGAGTTGTTGCAACAGCGTCTCAGCAGGGCCCTGCACCAGCTCTCGCTGATAATGGCTGGTGAATACCGATACATCCACCAGGCCCGGTGGAACCAGGAGAGGGTACACCTACAAATGGCGTATGTGGGTGTCGTGGCTTGTGAACACCACAACACCCACCAACGCCATTTGTAGGTGTACCCTCTCCTGGTTCCATCTGCAATCTCTGCATCCAGGATGCGGCTCACCATGGGAGACAGCCCTATTCCAAAAATTATATTGGTAACAAAATGAAAATTCCGCCCCTCTTCTGCCCTGGCGGAAGGGCCTACCTCACACTCCACACTACCACTCGCTGTCTCTCTCTTCCGAGACCGCCAGCCCCTACCACGCCTTGGCAGAAACATAGGCCGTGAAGGCGGGCCCACTATACGTCTTGGTGCACTTGTAGCCTTCGCTGTCACCGCAGCCTCTGCTTGTGTCTGCCGTAGCACCTCTTGGAGCAGCACATCGAATAACTCGTACACAACAGTTCTGCCCGCACTTCCTCCGAGAATGCAAATTTCAAATGCTCTCTCCGCATCCTGTTCATTTGTAGCAACACCTGTATCTGAAGCGTGGTTGCATCAACCAGTGTTTGCGACAACTGAGCCTTCCACGAGCTGGTGTAATCGACAGGTTCCATAGCACAAAATTCCAAAGCCCTTAGCAGGAGCAACAACACCTGACCAAATTCCTGCTGTACCTGCACCACGCTGTGTCCACAACTTCCAGCAACGAGAGTTTATTCTCGATCCGGAGCAATATTGGTGTTCGAGGAGGCCAAAATTCTCCTTGTAGCTCTCGGTCTACTACGTATTGATCACGAATTACGTCTTTATCAGATTCTGACAACTGCACATTCTTGTGGCCATTCCACCACAACCAAATTTTATGATCCATTTTCAACACTGGATTTTTCGGGGAATGGCCTCGGCAAACCGTCGAACGTATTTTCGTCCCCGAGCCAACCTCCCCACTCATAGGCCAGGCAGCGTCCGCCTACAACATGTCAGAATATTCATCGGCCAACGACCCAATCGAACGAGTAGCGTCCCCTCGGTTCGCACGATTTTCATTCCTAAAATCGCTTGCATAATCTACTGGCAACCAACCTTGTTGGCTCCGGGCGAAATCGTCATCTCTGTCCCCATATGCATCTCTAGTTTGCAACTCCGGCCTACTATTGGCCCACATTTTTGTTATCGATCGCCGGGCCACGACGCCCCCAGAACGTCCTCACATGTCGGACTGACATACGATTCCTGTAATTCAGATTCTCAGGTTTTTCCCGCCGCTACTGCCTTTCGAAATGCCATCTGCATTTCCTGACCAAGTAATTTAGGCAAATTAGCAATTGACTGCGACAAATCACCCCACGGGATGGCGACTTACGATAGGGGTAACACGGCATTAGGCCTATCGCCGCCATCTTGGGCGCTCAACACAATTCCACTTACAGCCTTTCCCGCCTGTGGGTCGCTTTCCGTCCGGTGCTCATTCAGGTTTTCTCGGTAGTCAAACCTTACCGACTTCTGGTTCTCCTTTGTGCTATCGTATTTAGGCATTTTGGCAATGCACTTCCAACTTCCAAAGTCCAACTTTCACGAAATAAGGAGACCACTTGTCCTCCTCGGCAAAGGAAACAGTGGGAGTGTAGGGCAGCTGAAGTAGCGAGGAAAGCATCGGAAGTTACACAAAGATACACTCAACGACGCGCTATTTTGGCATAAATTAGATGCAAAATAGGCTAGTCCAATGCGCGGAGTCAAAGGGGGATATCCAATAAGTAACACAGTGATGTAGGATTCTACGAATGAGAAATGTCCCAAACACCCACCAATTTTGTTCTTGAGGAGACACTGGGGAGCACGTATATAAAACCCTGGGGGAACCTGCATCAGGCTGTTGAAAAATCAGTGCGCTGTGTGCTTGGAAACATTCAACGGAGGGAATAGTGGAATCAAGTCCGCTTATTTCTCCGACCCAAGGGACATTTGGATTGAGGGACATTTATTTTTTTACCGCTAATGCGCTAATCCGCATCCTTAAAAAATGAAACGAAACCTTCACTATCGACATAGCTTTATTCAATCCCTCCTTAATAAAATTTAAGGAGACCTATATATCCAAAGTTTAATTAGCACGAAAACAAAATGGATAAAATGACATGGCATAATGAAGATCACTTTAATAATAAATAAAGTTATCAGCAATAATTTCAAATGCCAGTACAAACACACACATGTAACATACAGTAATAAAAGTATCTTCACTGAATGGTTGAACTAGAAAGAAGAGCTCAGACCAATAATTATGCCTGACGACATAAATTAAGTAAAAGTTCTGTTGTTGGCACCCTTGCACCACCCATGGAATGGGACGAACCTTAAACAGCAATGAACCACTTGTTGCGGTACAAGGCGTATGCCACGATAACCCACAGTGAAGTACCCCAAAGCGCTAATCCAAAGAAGCAGCCGTGAGTCTTACAGCCATCCCAACAGAAGAAAGGAAACACTTCTTTCAACAATCTGTGGCTGATGTACAGCAATATTGGGTTCATGCCTGTAAATAATAAATTATTGTCAGAACTCGTCAATTAAAAAAAAAACTCCAAAGATTTGTAAAGTTAACATATTGGTTGAATCTGGAGGAGGAAAATTTCTGATTTGTAGGATTTACAGGTGTTTTAATACAATTTGCTTGAGGGGTCCATTGCCGGACCAGAACATGAACCGGTGTCTGAGGAGGACCATCGAACGAACAGAAGAAAGGGGAGAGCTGGAATGCAACCTCACGTGGCGGTGCCCTAGGAAGAAAGATGACTAGGGGTCCGCTCAGATGCTTATACAGGGTGGTCCACAAAAAACTGACTCCAGTGATTGTGGTGAGGTAGAGCAGCACGTGATTTAGGGTGCCTTCACACGGAGCCACTCAGTGGCGCTTCCGAGTAGCGCTTCTGCGTGGCCGACCCGACCACTGCAAGCCACCAAGAAGCGCTTCTCTAGGTTGACTTTGGTGAAGTGAATTTAATAGACTTAATTAATTTACGACATATAGTTAATAAATTGGTTCTCAACAGTATACAAATCAAAAGTCAGTGCATGCCGGGTTTTTTTTACCTCTCAAAACCTGACGCCGCCTCCCCATATTCCCTTTTTTTCTGGGGGGGGGGGCACGGGGTAAATAATCTTTTTTTTTTTCATTCATATGTAACTTGCAAAATAGAAGAAGTATTATGAAAAAGCATATTTGGGTGGTAGGATTTAGCAGGCACAAGAAGTGACCCAACTTCCAAGATTTTAATGTGTGGACTTTCGACCGATCTGTTAAACAATATAGCGTATGGCACAATAAAATAAAAAAATAAACATTGAAATTCACAGAATCAGAGTGTTTTTGTAGTTTTGTATTTATTCAGTCCAAGAGACTTTCCTTTTTCTCCCCGTGTTAAAACAGATAACCAAATTTGAACCATGATGAAAATCAATACTTTTGCAGATGCGAAAGTTTATCAAAAATTGTAATACTTGGGAATGTGCAATATTAGCCATTTCTAACAAAAACATGTCGTGTTACTAGGTTTTCTTTACATAACAATAACCCTTTTTTCTGTTGGCAGCCAGCATAGTGTTGTACAATAGGCTACTGCAGAGCGGCACTTTTAATAACTAAAGTAAAGTAAAAATAAAAAACCAAATGACTGGACTTTGATGCGAGCGCTATTGTAATATTTGTTTTTGTTTACTGAACTACTGATGCGGGAGACAAAAGAACCAATGTTAGTTTTTTTCGCATCCTTATAATATGAAGAAAGTTGAAAAAAAAAACTGTACAGAAAATTTGGGGCATCCCTTGTTAGCAACTGAGTGTTAGAAAAAGTTCATTTTCATACAATGTACGACGATCTACGCCAGGACGTAGTAAAATTTAATGTCGTCAGGAATGTTATCCATGCTTCTTAACTTCGAAAATGAAATCCTCAATATTTACACCCATTGTAATAACAAACTACAATCAATACAAATGTGAGCGTCAACGTTTGTGGCGCGACTGAGTAGCCTGGTGTGAAGGCTGTAGTACAAACCAACGCTACGCTACGAGTGGCGCCACACGTTGTGGTAGCGTTCGGTAGCGGGAGCCGGCCACTCTATGCGTTTGTGGCGCGTAGCGCTGCTGTGTCGCCACACGTGTGAATACCTACTGTTTTCTATGCTGCACTACTAGTGGCGCTTCTCGGAAGCGCCAATCAGTGGCTTCGTGTGAAGGGAGCCTAACATTTCGACGCGCCATTAAGCCTCAATCCCCCCCCCCCCTAACATTTCATCACTGACACAGGCTGAAGAAGAGGCGTTGGCACTTGACCTTAATTTATTCCTATTGGATGGGGCGAGGGATAATCGTCTAACTGGAAAATCGCATAATTGGAAGAACGTACAACGGAAAACAGTATAACGGAAGATCATCTAACAGGAAATTCGTATAATGGAAAATCGTCTAATAGCCCTGCCCTTATATGTATAGCCGCAGCGAGCGCGGTAGCGCGAGCGAGGCAGGGACATTAGACGATAATCCATTATTCGAAATTCCAGTTAGACGATAATCCATTATACGAATTTCCAGTTAGACGGTTTTCCATTATACGAATTTCCTGTTAGACGACTTTCCGTTATACTGTTATACGGTATACGTTCTTCCAATTATGCGATTTTCCAGTTAGACGATTATCCCTCGCCCCCAGCTCGCGCTACCGCGCTCGCTGCGGCTATACATATAACATCAGAAACCGCAGTTAGACGTTAACCCAGTTAGACGTTTATCCATTATACAATTATCCATTATACGATATTCCGTTTAAATGCTTTTCCAGATTTTTTATTTAGGCAGATTTTAGACAATTATCCCATTAGACGATTTTCCAGTTAGACGTTCGTCCGACGCCCCCTATTGGGGGTGTACGTAATGAGGAAGTGAGGGCGAATCTAACGGCCGATATACAGGGACTGTTAGAAGTCCTGAAGAATGTATCCAACGTGAAATCTAATTTAACATTTAAAGACAGATAAATCACAACACGTACAACATAGTACGGCGTGATGTAAACCAAAGAGAAAACACTTTTTAGTAGGCATTAATACTTAATGCAAAGCTGTCGAAAATTAGCAAAAATACGGTGATTGTATTTTTCGAGTTGAGATTAAGCGTACGAGTATGGAACATTTAAATGAAAATGCAAATACTGATGTAAACTCTCAAGGTCGTGCGAAGCATTTTGGTCTATACAAGCTTTGTGTATGTAATAAAATATTTATCTTGCTATTTTATATCCAGTAAAATAAATATTCGTAGATCATGCACTAATTATTTTGATTAATAATTAATGAACAAAATTAAGTTATTCCAGGCTTTATGCTTAATTTAGTATGCAATTACTGATTATTCTAATTACCTTA
>JAHWFP010157381.1:8290-23795 GCA_023313725.1 Lithobius niger | reverse complement strand
CCGCAATTTTTGTGTTTAGTTATTGTGTAAATGATCCAAAAGTAAAGCATGCATGTCAAAATGGATGTAATTGCCCTT
The DNA here is from genome assembly GCA_023313725.1 of Lithobius niger. NCBI lineage: Eukaryota > Metazoa > Arthropoda > Chilopoda > Lithobiomorpha > Lithobiidae > Lithobius > Lithobius niger. The sequence continues at coordinate 23,717 of JAHWFP010157381.1, read as the reverse complement.
TAACACAATCCTTGCCAAAACAATAAGTTTGTTGTCGCTTAATGAGACTACAGCTTATGCCTAGCATAATTAGTATATCAATAGTTTTATCGTTAGTAATTGGCCGATCAACATTACCCTCCAATACACCATAACAATTATTCTCCCCGAATCTCCCTCGAAGTCGGATGTAGGAAAAACCCTCCAAGTTTGGCCATATGTGAGGAAAACCTGTCATCAATGGTATAGCAGTCTGGAACCAGTCATGCTGAAATTTTGAACGCGTGTCTTGGTAAAAAAAAAAAAATATTAACTTTGAATGAGCCGCTATCTATCTAGATATTTCGACCAGGTACCAATAAGGGCTTTTGTATTAAAGTAGCTTATGATGAAAGGTTGTGAAAGGAAAGGTTCATGTGTAGGTAGGAATATCACAATTAAAACACTTTTCTTTTTTCTTTTTCTATCGTCTGATTCCATCTCGTTTTCTTTACATCTCATTTTCCTGAATTATCTTTTTCCATTTTCTATACTGCGAATTTTCGGCAGGATTCACTATAGTACTGTTTTTCAACTAAGTCTTCCGCTTCATCAGGTACTGGTTGTTTAGCACACTAACGTAACATCACTTGGCGTAACATCAAGTTGGCGTAAGCGTTATTGTCTCTTCCAAATTCGTTAGTTAGCCAAGTAAAATGAGCCTGTCGGCATTCAGAATTCCATTTTCTAGTTTTCTGTTTCCCTTTTTTGTTATCATCCCTCTTTTCCCATTTGCCATCTTTACATCATCCATCTTTTTCGACTGTCATCTTTTTGTCATCCTTATTTTTCGTCTGTCATCCTTTGTCATCATCTTTTTCATCTGTCATCTTTTTGTCATCCATCTTTTCCATCTGTCTTCTATTGTCATCCATCTTTTTCATGTCATCTTTTTGTCACCCACCTTCTTCATATCATTTTACGTCATCCATCTTTATCATCTGTTATCTTTTGTCATCCATCTTTTTCGTGTGTCGTCTTTTTCTCATCCATCTTTTTCATCGGTCATCTTTTGTCATCCATCTTTTCATGTCATCTTTTTTTCATCCATCTTTTCATCTGTCATCTTTTTGTCATCCGTCTTTTTCATGTCAACTTTTATCATCCATCTTTTTCATCTGTCATCTCTTGTCATCCTTCTTTTTCATCATCCATCTTTTATCGTCTGTCACCTTTTTCCCATCCTTGACAAGGTAATGTTACCCATCCTTGACAAAGGTAATGTCACCCTCATCTCACTACTAACAGAGTGAAAATCAGAACATCATTTTATTTGCTGCGTTATTTTGATTCTTCCCTAATTTCGATATTCTTGATAATTTCCATATTTTACTGAAATTGCTCATTTTTAAGTTTGAATATCTCCAATATTCCTTATATATCGCATTTTCTCCATAGGTTACATATACACAACTTCAGCCAATTGTATTTCCTTCTTCATTTAAGTTTTATGTATAACCAATAATAATCACTAGTGGTTCCCCGGCGTAACATACGCCAGTCTAGCCGATTCCCGCATGTATGAGCATGAAACGAAGACAGACAGCGAATCCTCCCCTCCACAAGGGCAAAACGAATACGGTTTAAGCTAGTGCTGGGCGATATCGGTATTTTTTGAATACCGAAACCGTAATCGGTATTTGCATAATACCGAAATACCGTACATTTTTAGTGTCTAGCTGATTTTTTAATAACTTCGCCAATTTTTATCCGATTTGGACATTCCAATATACCATTCGAAGCATTTTTTCACCAGCTTTCCAACGGAGCTAAATTCAAATTGATAGCATAAACTGTTCATAAGTTACAGGGGGGAAAACCAATGACCAATTTGCAAAATATTTACTCAGTCTTTAAAGTTGATACAATCATTCAGTAGAGTGAACAGTTAGTCTGTACAAAACATAAACATCTATCCAAATGTTTTTTGTTTTTTTTTTTTGGATTCGGTTAGGATCTGGATCTGATTCAGCAAATCTTGTAAATTATCTGGATGTGGTTAAAGTAGATTCCGACGATTCCTAGATTTATGCTTCTCTTTAAGATGTGGCTATTCCGAGCGACGAATAAACTGTAACCCGATCTCCGAGACCGATTCCAATGAAAGTGGCGGAGTAGCAGCAGAGGTGCACTGATGTTGAAATCAGACATCGGAAAACAGCCTGGTATGCCCTGTATTGTTTAGTAGCAGTTGGCGTGAGGGTTATGCGTCAACTACCCAGGTAGGCGGATACCGATACCGTACTGAAAATTTCTGATACCGCCCAGCACTGGTTTCAGTAAGCGAAACCATCGCCCCCCCCCCCCCACCCCCGTTTCCCCACTGTGGTCAGATACCCACCTGCAGTTTTTTCAGTGGAGGGCAACGCAGTGTTACTCAACCAAGTTTGAAACTTTTCAACTCGGCTCTAATAGTCAACATTATTTTGCAATATTGTGTTTGTAATTGTCAGAGCGCATATCGGTTCTCATTGTCGGCTGCTGGCCCTTTTTCTGCCAAGAATGAACCCGCTCGCCCTCTTGGTGATTGTTCCAGGGTACAGGTGATTAGCTGGCATTAGCCAGAGCATTATTGAAGCTTTCTTTGTTTCATCGTGATCCCTCAGGGGTCTGCTCATAAGCAATATATATATATACTAGCCGTACCCCCCCCCCCCCCACCCCCCGCGTAACATACGCCGGTCTATCCAATTCCTGCATACCTGAGTGAAATACTTTACTGGGTAGCATGAAATGAGATTGACTCACCCAGTCTCCTCCTACGACTACCCATGCCCCCCCCCCCACATTCTCCGGCCACATTTCCCTCCATGCGCCCCACCCCTGCATTCCCCATTTTGTGGTGCGAGCATCCCCCCATCCCTGCTCCCTCTCCCTTGGAACCCATGGTGTTTCCCACAAGCGTGAGGAAAATACTTTATAGGGGAACATGAAATGAAAACAGTCGCCGAACCCTCTCCCCTTGTTGGCCCCACTCCGGTGAGTTTTCAAACTGTGGGAATGTTTGGTTGGTTAATGCATTTTAACGTTTTTTTCCCCCGAAACTACATTATTTATTAGTCAATAGCAATATTCTATTTGTTTCTAATTGTTAGAGCGCACATCCGTTTCATTGTCGGCTGCTTGCCTTTTTTCTTTGCTACTGTGTTAAGAAGGATCCCGCTCGCCCCCTTGCCGATTGTTGAAGCTTCGTTTGTTTAATCATGATCCCTAACAATCCTTTTAGCTCTGCTCCTAAGAGAAATAAACATATGTATAGATATATACATAGATATTTCAACTTTAATATTTGTATGTTAACTTTTTGGTAGAGCACTAATTTGAAGTTAAGAGAGGAAGTAAAGAAACGTATTTTCCTTATCGTTCAAGACTTGCATAATTTTTAAGGGGATTAATCGGTAGGTATTATGCCGGCATCATCTGTTTCCCCTCTTTGTCGTGAATACCATTAATCATTTATTGTATGCAGTAAAGTCTATTAAATGTACGCCTTATATCGATTTGACTGAGAGAAATCAATTAAGGTGCACTGACTAGTATAGTCCATATTTTATTGTTAGTCTTCAAATATTAAGCCCATGTATGCACACAGACAAGCACAAGCTTGTGTCAGGGCTGCTCTCATTCAAATCTGTGCATTTTAATTCCGGGACTAAACAATCAATTATATGCAATAGTGCAAGTAGAACACAGGATTGTTTAGTCAATTGTATGTACTGAAATCGCGCACATGCGGGCACGTGAATTGGCTTGTGACTGTTATTCCAAATAACAAACAATGTTCATTTTTTTCCTGGTATCACTTCTAAACGGGACAGCTCATTGGCGAGTACGTTAAGCCTCCTCGAGATGTGTCTGAGAAGCAACGTCACAGAAAACCAGAGGCACAGGGAGAACAGGGAAGATGCCTCATCCATGAGCATGCGGCTGCGCATCCTACCACCCTGACACACATAAGCAACCACAGTGATGTTCTCCGACATGAGGGTAACCACCTTGCTTGCCAGAAGAGATGACCACTCCCGTACCACATAGAAGATAGCACGGAGCTACAGTGTATTGATGTGAAGCGCAGCTTCGGCAGAAGTCCAAGTCCCTTACACCATGAAGTCGTCCAGGTGGGCACCCCACCCCATCGTCAAAGCATCGGTGAAGAGGTGCACATCCGGGTCAGAGTCGTGAACTGGGGCGCCAACCATCAGGCTGCCCTGGGAAAGCCACCAAAGGAGGAAGTCCCTCGCAAGGTTGCCGAGGGAAACAAGTTCTTCCCAAAATGCTGTGGGGAGCATTCGCCTCGTCAGAACCAATGCATCGGGCGAACCCTCCAAGCGCCGAGGAGAACGAGAGTCATGCACGCGTTCGTCTGCCCAATGACAGCAGCCAAGTCCCTCACGGAAATCCAGGACTGCGCGGTCAAACCCTTCAGGAATGTCCGAAGAGCCAAGATCCTCTCTGGCGAAGGACGGATCAGAAAGTTCCGGAGGTCAAGCTCCAGCCCCAGAAAACCGACCAACTGAGCCGGCAGGAAGCGAGACTTCAGGACCCCATGCCCCAAGTCCGCGAACAGTGACGGGAGAAAGGGTATGGAACAATTAATCGTCTAGGTATATGTGACAGGTATATGTGGCATCTAAATTTCTTGATGTGAAAAAGGCCACCATGGGGCAAAGCACAGATGTGAAGACGTGGGCGCTGTCGCCAACCCGAAGGGGATGACCTCGAAGTGGTTCGTCAGTCTCCCTCCCCCTCACCCACTCCCCCCTAAGAACAAACCGAAACAGGCGATATTCGGGCAGGTAAAGAGAAAAGTGGAGGTACGCATCGTCCAGGTCGATGATACGGTGAATTCCCCTGAACCAAGGACTGGCGGACCGAAGAAACGTCTCCATCTTGAAGTGGATGGCGACCCCAGAAGCAGAACTTTCTGCAACTGTCTGCGACACCAACTGTCAGAAAAAAAATGTCTGCAGCTAATCTTTTTTTTTTCATGTAGTTACCCAATTGTTTATTGGTTTTTACTGAACAACTTTTCATTGCTTTATCCTATTGCTTTGGCTACTCGTCGGCTAATGGTAAGGCCTCGTCGAGACGATGAAAATGGTGTATTGGAATATCAAAATCGGTCAAAAATTAACAAAATGACAGAAACTTGGCCAAAATTTGTCCACGGCGACCTGCAACTGTCCGCGACGTATCGTCGCGCGTCGCACAGATTCTGCTACGGAGATGGCGACCAGAAACAAGATGAGACGACGCAGGTTGAAGATCATGCGGGTTCCGCCATTCTTCTTGGGGATTACCCACATTGGATGGTAGTAACCCGAGGATGGCTCTGGCTACCAACAAATGGCCCCTTTGGCCAAAAGCTTGACAACCTCTTCTTCCAACAAGGTGTTGGGCGGCACAGGAGATTTTAGAGACCTGAAAGGGGGGACGTAACCGTTGGCAACGACAGAAAGGACAAAGGTATCTGTCGTGATGGTCCTCCAAGCTGCGACGTGATGCCATAGCCTGCCCACCACATGACGGTGAAGGGGAACAGGCACTCTTCCGTAGAAGTCAGGCGCTAGGACGGAGAGAACCACAACCCCGTCCCTGTCCTTTGCGAAAGAACTGGTTTTCGCGGCCTCGTGACAAACCGTAGTCTTGACACTGGTGCGGGGAAGGATCAGAACCCCCTCAGAACGAACAGTGCAAACCGCCTCCAGCTCCCCCCCCCCCTTCTCCAGGCCGGTACGGTAAGGGGGATGTCCCCATAAGACTGGTGAAAAGAACCACGCCAAAACGATTAAGAGCGGGAGGGTATGGAACCCGCACCACCTTGCAACACAGGCAACGAAGCCACCAGAATCTTGACTTTAGCCTGGAACTTGGGTGCCAGAACCATTATCTGACCGTTGAAGAAGTCACTGGAATAGTACACAGGAAGCAGGCATAACCTGACCGCGATGTTCACAGGCCAACCCGAAACTTGAAATCAAGCTGCTCAAGCAAAATTGTCATTTGTGTTACAGTCAAGAGCATTTTCTTTTTATTTCTGGGCCTGAAAATGCAATTCAAGTTATAATCGGAGTATAATATGGTAGCCATATGTTAATCGGTTTTCACTAACTAACTTCTAAATGCTTTAATCTATTCAGTTGGCCTTGGTCCAATGAAAGAAATCTCACCGCGATGATTAAAATGGAATACTAAAACATCAAAATTGGCCACATATTAAGAAATGATGGAAATATGTGCAAAGCTTCCGAGAAACCCTAAAAAAAAATGTATTCATCGTGCAGATTTAGGTGATGCGACGACAAAAGCATTTTTTCAACTTTTGGGATTGATAATTTGTTTTAACACTCTATGCTTATCTAGAATCCGAGTTCTATAGTGCTCTAGCATCTGAATGTAATACAGTAAAACCATGTGTGGCGCTGATCCTAAATCTGCTGTTGCATTCACCTGGATAAAAGAAGGGTGCTCCTGACCACCAGTGCTTCACATCAATCATGTAGTAGCAAAATGACAGAAGAAAAAAGGAAGTACCAGACATAACGAGAACGAAGGAGAGTGACCTGTAACAAATCAAACAAATGGGGAAATTAATGCCAGATTTCACCTTCAATTACATCACATATATTAGATAAGTAACCCATCAAGTAGGTTAACATCCATCATCAGACGATTACAAGCGAAACCAATTTAGGGCCACTGACAGAGCGCCAAGTCTAACAATAACGCGAAATACAAAATGCAACGCCACCTGAGCTACATAAAAGCCTTAGCAGTGGCCTTAGCAATGTAAAATACCCACCTGCCATGTGAAACCACGAACACGCACATATAATTAAACACAACCAACATAAATTAAAATAAAACGAACTTTTAATGGTTCCTAGCTTGTTTTATAAATTTACACCAGCAAACCAATACTGTATACACTTTGTCAACGGTTTGCTGAGAAAGGGAGCGAAGTGAGTGAAAATCAGCATTTGTTTAGCTTAAGTAACAAAGCTTAAAACAGGCACTATATTGTCTTATAATTAAGGCAACAACTAATTGACAAAGAATCCTACGTCATACGGTTTGCAGAATAATAAGGTACTATATCTGAAGACAAAGGAAACTCTACCTGTACCGATACCAACTTTACCGTTCCCAAACGAGTTTTAAAATTTTGCCAATACCGCTACTGATACCCAAAATTTTATGACAACATTTTTCATCAACGGTGTAGTTTTATGCAAAATTCCAATAATTATTAAAATTAAAAAGTTTTAAATAATAACCAACAGTTAAAACATAGTTAGGAAGATACTCAGAGATTTCCTGAGCAAAATGCCGCAAACCGGATGTCGTTATCTCGAACAGTTCCATAGTTATAGAAATTTCTACAAAAGTTGCCGATACCGCGAATATCGGCACCGATCCGATCCAGTATTGGTTTCGGTGCAGCCTTAGCAATTTTCCCTAAGACACCGACACTTTTAACATAGGGTGTGATTCATCATGTCATCAAATTTGTTAATTTAGTTTAGTACTTAGGGGAACATGAGATAATCATTTTAGTACCGTATATCTTCGAATCTAAGCTGCACTTTTTTTTTCCTAATTTTCAAACTAATAGTTCGGGTGCAGCTATCAATCGTGTGCGGTGTCCTTTTGAGTCTAAGCGACAATACATCGTCGTCTCAAAACTAAAAAAAATCCACTGCACACAATGGAGGTGTAATTCCGATTGAATTAGGTTATTTTGAAACCTATATTTTCAGTTAATTTAATTCAATATCATCTCTTTATTACCTAAATTAGTGTTTTTGTTGGCATTGTCACCAAAGCTGATGTAAAATTGCTTTTGTTTGCTGAAAATAGCCCTTGATTCAAGCGATCGTAAATCTGGAACACACGGCTGTCATCTTGGTCGCATTTGAGAGAGGGGAATCCCGTTTTCCTTGCTTGAATGAATGACGTCATCAACTCCTACGTCACTGCCTTTATTCCTCGACTAAAATGGGCCATTTCATTGGCCGTTTTTGAAACTCTTCAGTATCGCGAGTGCCAATTGGTTCGTTTAAGGCACATGACCCTTGATCGAGAAGGGAATCAGTCTCAAGTGATGTCACATGAAGCTAGTCAAGGTCGCATCCATTGGCGCTAGCAGGAGCGCATCACTTGCAGGGCTGGTTCACGACGGTCAAAGGCGGCCTATGAAGAATTGGGAGTGCGCTTTCAAGAATCGTGAACATTGAGAAAATAAAGGAACTTTAAACTACTTTCACGTTATTAAAACATCAAAGAATGATTTCAGAAGCAGTAACAGATGCTGTAATGGAAGAATATCCAGCGCATGTTATGATTCCAAGGTTTGCCGAGTACTGCAAGTTGAAAATTTTTGTTAGTGCTTTTACGTAGTTGAACTTCAAACTGTTTTTTAATATTGAAAATATTTCTGTTCAATAATTTACAATATAATTATAACGTTTGCGATTTTTTATACTCCGAGGCCGCATAATTTTTTTTATTGCTATTTATTTTTGTTTTTTTGTTAATGTTTATTTTAGAAAGACTAAAATACCAGGGCCTGCACCTGATTGATTTTAGTTTTTATTGGCTATGCAATATCCATTACCTGTTTTTATAGCAGTTCCCCTTTGAGCACAAATTTCCCCTAGAAGTTGTTTTCCCTGCTGAGCTCGTATTATTGCACACGACCAGAAGTAGGCAAGCCTTTATACGCTCGGCGCAGTGGATCATCGTCATATTTCTCCTTACCCCTAGAACCTAGTTCATAGAAGGGAGGCCGGGCGGGTGAAGGTAATGTATGTTTTTGTATAGGCAATAAAAACTAAAATCATATTTTAGTTTTTTTATAGCCGACGACAATCTACATTACCTGTTTTTATGGCAGACCTCGTCACCTAAAAGGAGGGCTAGGTTCTAGCTACCCGCAATACGAGCCAGCAACCCCAGGAACAAGTCCCGGTGAAGACAACCCAGTAGTCCCAACCAATTACTCACGCGTGTATGGAACAGTGGCTAGGTCCGAAGGGCTTAACTTAGTCGATTACAGTAGGTAGGCTTGGTGAGAGATTGGGGATGCGATCCTGTATGACGTCGGCTATTTTTTTTTTTATGGGTAACAATGTGTGTAGGATATCGCAACAGGATGTCCTGCACCTAGGGGGACAAGGTATAAAGTGGGTATTAAAGCATGAAACCTGCTTACCTTGTTGAGGAAATGATCTTGGAAACTTGGAAAGTGATGATCATCAGATGCTTGTCTTTGTGATGACCAGGCAGGTGAAAGGTGCGAGAGGATCGGGATCGAAGGTTGTTGTGGTTTAGCTTGTAGATGTGGTGTTGAAGTTTGAGGCCGTCCAACGAATCAATGAAGCATAGGTAAAGTTCAACAATAATCCTAGTATGGGTGATGGCAGTACGTTACCAGTGAGGTTGTAAACGGATTGGGAGGCTGGTATAGGACTGCTTCACGAGTTGATACAGACGGGAGAGTTCTTGTTGCCGTGGCGGCAAGAATCTAGAAGGATGGATTGAAGAGGTATCTGTAGAGATCGTAAAACATTTATGATCGGTTTTAGGCAGTAAGTTGCCAGTGGGCCGGGAAAAAGAAATAATTTTTCTACGAGGATGTGAAGTCCATAGCTCAAGTAGGGTCAGGCCCATGGAGTAGGATCCTCGGGGTTCCGATCAGTAGTTGGGCGTGAGGATCGTTGATGTGAATGAATGTTACTGCAAGACCCGGAATCCCAAAGCCACCCATTTAGCTCGTTTACGGCAAGGGGAGCAAGGTGGGTCTCGGGAGGAGACAGCTGAACGTGAGGAGATCCCATGGAAGACCAGGACGAATCCCGGGGCGTCGTCGTACTGACATACGGAGTACGATGAGATTCCAGAGAAGCTGCTGGAAGTTCAGGCATCTTGCCAAATGGAAAGTTGGGAGGTGGTAGCAGAAACCGGGGGGTCGGTTTTTGGAGTAAGGGATTGTCGTGCAGTCGCAGATGGATAGTAAAAAGGTGATGTTAGTGGTGAGGAGGCGGTGCGGTGCAGGTCCTGGACTGTTGGGGAGGACTGAGTTGGCTGCGATGTGGATGGTGAGCCAAGCGCAGTTGAAGGAGAAAAAAATGTGAGGACGGCGGGTATGGCATCTGGTATGATAGTAAGCTCGCCAGGGCGGTGATGAGGGGATCGGGGACGGCCAACAGTAGTGAGCCTTGAGCAGAGCATAATTGCTCGGTAAGGATCAGTGGTGGCGAGTGATGACTTCTAGTTCATTAGAAAGTGCTGCATTTAGTTCGAGGAGCAGCGTGTTTTCTGCCTGAAGAGCAGAGGCTGATGCGGCTGTCTGCTGAAGGATTGTGACGTTAGTCCAAAGCCACCCCTTTAGCTCGTTTACAGCAAGGGGAGCAAGGTGGGTCTCGGGAGGAGACAGCTGAATGTGAGGAGATCCCATGGAAGACCGAGACAAATCCTGGGGCATCGTCGTACTGCCATACGAAGTATGATGAGATTCCAGAGAAGCTGCTGGAAGTTGAGGCATCTCGCCAAATGGAAAGTTGGGAGGTGGCGCTCAATTTCTACACCGTGGAAAACATTTCTGCGATGTTGAGCACAAATTTTATATTGAAATCAATGTTCTCCATATCGCGCACAGCAAGCCACGGGTTAAGACTGCATGCAGGACCAATGCAATGGGAAATGGAGGTGGTTCGGAAGAAGGTGGGGATGCAACAGGTGAGATGAGTGACCCTTCACGGGCAATTGGAGATGCGGATCATGGGTGAGTTATGGCATGAGAAGGTAGGTCGGTCGAAACAGGGATAACAGGAAGGATTGGTGGAGCTATACCTGGTCCCAATGAATGCTGATGTTCGGCCGGGGCTTCAGATGATGGTGGCTTGGAAGGTAGGATTGGTCGTGGCGGAGCACTATGTCATGGCGGCGGCGGGGGACGCGGGCCACTTTGATTCTTCGATAAGTCCTAGGTAGAGCCGAGGCTGATTTCTTGGATGATGTAATGATGCAGAAGTCCCGATGACGGCTAGAGGACCGGTGGACCTGGAACTGTCGGTCTTCTGACGCTTGGGAGAAGAACCCTGTTTTGGAGAAGGATCAGATGAGGATCGTTTTGGTGCACTGCTGGATTTTTTGTTAGCCGGAGGAAGAGAGGGTTGTGAAGATGGAGATTTGGCATGATCCAGAGCCTTCTGTCGAGCGGCCCGAGCCGCCCGTTGACGGGATGATGCATGTCGCTTGCCGATCATCCGCCATTTGCCAGGTGAGATGTCCAGGCAGATCCTACATTTTTTCAAAAGTCTATCACGCTGTTTGTGATACTGGCAGCAGGGATGAGGATCGAGTTGATTAGTCCTGCTGACGAACCTTAGGCATGAACAGGGCTTGGGTGAAGGTGCATTGGGAAAGGCGGTGGGCAGAACGGGATCTTCGGGGGATGACGTGTCCGACGTGATGTTGTGGAACAAAGGAGAAGTTGATCGCTAAGCGCGGGAAGCCGTTATGTAGTGGCCAAACGCAGCGATCATAGTGGTATGGTCAGGAAGTAATGTGGGATTGCAGCGGAACGGGTGGGGCGCTTGGAGTCAAGGACAGAGACTAGTGAGAAGGGGTCTTTATTGATGATGTAGGATTGTGAGCTTCTTGGGTTATGAGTGGAGAGAGGCGGAGGATCGCCGCAAGGTGGGTGTCGTGAGCTGGAAGATGTAGGATCATAATATCGATGAAGGCACTGTATTATTATTTTTGTAGGTAAGTTATATGGATCGGAGTTGGTTGCAATCCTAGTCTAGTGGCATTGTAGTATCGTTGTAGGTAAATAAAGACAGGACAAGATCAAAATGGTGAGAGGACCGGGTTCAAGCTGGTTTAGGATGTGTAGTGGTTGTTGTTGATAGCAGCAAGGCCATGTCCCCCTCCCGTTATTATAGTATGGGAGAGAGCAAGATAAAGTTCGGACGATCAGGCTGGGTGGATCGTAACTGATGGGTAGCAAAGGGAAGTTGGGTTCCCGGGAGGTCAAGAGAAAACCAAATTATGTGTTGGTTGTAGTTGGAGGAAACGGAGCCGGAGGAGTGATGGCTGAGGAGCAAGAAGGCTTTGTGGGATCGAACGGTGTAGAAGGAGATGGATTGGACGAGGGGACCATGGATGGACCCGGTGGTAGTGGAGTGATGACAGGAATGGAGAATGGCTCGTGCTTAGAGAGGACCGGAGGTGAACGATCCAACGAAAGGAAGTCCGGGGATCAAAGGGGTACAAGTAAGGTGTAAGTGATATCGTAGTTCTGACCCCTTTCTGGGCAGCAGAGGTTGGTGAAGTCAGATGCTAAGGTAGGTTGAAAAAGAACAGTACACTGTACGCTGGACTGGGAGGGTGGGGAAAGCAGCAAGGAATGGGGTTGCTGGTAGGATCACAGAACTGACGTGAAAACGTTGGATCGTAGAGGTAGCCATAAGGATCGTGGAGGTAGGAGGCCAGGTGATGTAGGCTCTGATCCCAGAGGGATCGTTGGGGCAGGTGAAGGTAGCTGTGGGGTAAATGAGGGTGGACCATGGGCTTTGAACGCCCTTCACCTTTCTTCAGCCGGAAAATGGGTTAGAAGGTTTGGAAAGATCGCGGAGGGTGGAGCCCGAGGAGGCCGGAGCAGGGCCACCCTTGGTAACAAAGACCGACCAGAGCACCTGGGTGGCGCTCATTGTGAAATGTGGAGGCGGCGTGTCGATCCCTGGGAAGGATCGTGGAAGATGGATGCGGAGCAGAGGATCGGATCCACAGAGGGGATCAGAGCTTGAGGCAGAGGGGACTCAGCCAAGCTGGTTGAAACTTCAAGGAAATGAGCCGGAGTGCCAGAGACGACCACGGCTGATGATATGGCTAGGGAAGCAGATCGTGGCTTGAGGATCGACGGAACCAGGTGGATCAAGGATTGAAGCTTGGAAGGATGAAGGATCGAGGATCGAAGGGGAAGAGCTCAAGACGAACACGCGTGGTGAACGCCTTAGGAGAATGATGACGATGATCCACTGTGCCGAGCTGATAAAGCTCGCCTATTTCCGGTCATGCGCAGTATACAATCTAAGCAGGGAATACAACTTCTAGGGGAAATTAGTGCTCAAAGGGGAAGAGCTATAAAAAGAGGCCATGTAGATTTTCGTCGGCTATAAAAATGAAACTAGTCTTTTCTGCGGCTTAGATTCCTAATATTTATTTTAGAGGAAACACATTTCAAAAGAGGGTGGGCAGCTTAGATTCGAAGCTATACAGTAAAAATAACCAGGAAAATTTTTCTGTAACAGTAATGATTTTTTTAACAGCATGTCGGAAACCTTAGTAATAAAGACTAGCTGTGGAATCATTTCCCCGGCTTTACAACATGGAAAGCAAATAGTCTGCCAAAAATCTCATTGCGTACCATTCATTACCGTAACAAACTGACCGTTTTTCTGTAGATTTATGAAGGAATAGCCAACTGTTTGTTTTGCTTTGTGTACACCACACAATAAGTGCGATAAGACATATTTAAACAAAACTTGCATAAATTCTAAACACCGAAGCAAAGGGTGTGCTAACACAGTTTAGCGTCTTTTCACATACTTACCCCGTAATCCAAACATATCAAAAACCAAAACTGGTTAAAGAGGCTGCCAAGTTCCGAATGGTTTGGCACTTAAATTCACCTTTTTATCACGCTTATTTTCACAATCACACACGAAATAACCAATATTTAAAAGCTAAAATAACAGCTGAAATATTTGTTATTTGTGTGTGTTTGTGAAAATAAGCATGACAAAAAGGTGAATTTTCAACTTTAAAAAGAATTTTCATAGTAGGCAATGTGATATTTTCAAGGAATATACAAAAAAAATAATAGTCAGTTTGTTACAGTTATGAAGGTATTCAATCAGATTTGTGGCAGACTATTGGCATTGCATTGCATTATGCAGGGTAGGGAAATAACTCGCGGCTTAGATTTTATTACTTACGTTTCCAACATCCTATACCAAAAACATCATCACTGACAGAACATTTTTCTTTTGTTTTTTTTTTTAATTTGCTAAAATGATTATCAATTTGCCAATATTTGTGGTATCTGTATCGGCAACATTCACTGAAATATCGATAACTCGGGAACCGAATGCGGTTTGCGGCGTTTTGCTCAAGAAACCAAGGTTATCTTCCTAGCTATCTATTAACCGTTGTTTACAATTTTAAAATTTTTTTCTTCTAACAATTATTGGTCTTTTTGAGGAAAATTAAACCATTGATAAAAAAATTAGGGATGACATTTTGGACATCCGTATCGGTACCAGTATCGGCAAAATTTTAAAAACTGGATCGGTATCGCATCGCTAAAGTTTGTACCAGTTAGGCCATGGAAAAAAAATGTTTTGGTTCTCAGGCATTTTTTACAAGCCCAAAAAGTCACCCGGTGACCAGGCTTTTATTTTTATTTTTTATTTCTGTTTGAAACCTGATATTTTAAGTTGGTTCTTTCTGTTCAGATTGTGGTAGTCAATTTCTGAACTAATAATAATAATAATAATAATAATAATAATAATAATAATAATAATAAGCTTTATTTATTGTTTACATGGCTCGAAGTTTTTACAAACTTGTGTGAGCAACAATAAGTATATTAACACTGGCGATAGCCAGTGTTAGTAAGGGTCGACCTAGGATCTCTGTGTTAAACTTTCAACTTTGAGAGCTTATAACTCCGTCAAAATTAAAAAATTTTAAACCAAATTTGGAATCTAGCCTTGACTAGTCAAGGCCTGTCTACAGTCCAAAAATTGTGAAATTCAGTCCAGCCAAACCCGAGATACAGAGAGGGGCCAAATAGACAACTTCTTGTTCTGCTTCTTGTTGTTGTTGTTCTGGGGATACTTTCGTCTGTCCTCTCTACAGGTCAAACTATTTGTCGTGTAAAGCTGGTTCTTAGCTCATTTTACAGGTATTGCTCCGTAGATGTGCCCTTTCCATAAGGCCTTTTCTAATTGGTCAAGTGGTTCAGGGGTTACGGAGCTCTAAACGACCAGATTGATTGTTTTACATTGTTTTAAACATTGTTATTATGCAACAATGCCATTTAGCAAACGCCAGCTGCAAGACATAGACTGAAGATTAAAGGATTTGTTTCTATTGTTAACACTTGCGATAGCCAGGTTAGTAAGGAGCATAGCAATTTACCGAGCTTAAAAGCGGCGCAACAAACCAAACAACAAATTAATTATAAAGGTGTCACACATACCCCACCCCTCACCCACCACCACACCTATTTATTACAATTCTCAAAGTAATACGGATTAATAAACAAAAACGTATCGTTAAAAGTTAAAAGTAAGGGTCTAAAAGTCAAAACCTGTAAGGAACACGGACAAGCTTT
>JAHWFP010157379.1:1618-22046 GCA_023313725.1 Lithobius niger | reverse complement strand
GAATACATTTACTTGCCATTACTTATTGCATGATAGTAGCACAGTTATGTTATCAGAAGTAGTATAAAGGCGAGCCTGAAACCGTAGTTACTAATATAATACTGCCCTGCATTCCATCCCCCATTCTAAGTGGCTGAATGACCGTGAATTGCTCTCACGAAGAAACTACGTTAAAAATTACGCTGTGGAGGTTGTTAGCAGGAGTTAATAAATACACATGAAAACAAAACCTGTTTTCGTTGCTTTTGGACTTAAATATCAGACCACCTGAGCAGAAATTGAACTTTCGATCTTGAAACCACACGCCGGAGGCCGACCGCTCAGTCACACTGACACGGGCTGAACGGAAGACCTCCGGCCTTTGCTCTGAAAGGTTGAGGATTCAATAACCGCTCAGGCAGCCTGACATTTAAGAACAAAAGGCAACGGAAGTAGGTTTCTCCTATATTTATTTATCAGTAATCGACCTTCATTTAGCGTTCTGTCCCGTTTTTTTAAACAGAAACTTACAAATGCCTACAGGTCTGATGGACGTCGGCATATCCAGATTGTAAGCCTCCCTTCGGCTTCCACCCCTTGTCACAAGATCAACTGGGACAGATATCAGCTGACATCAAGATTCATATGGGGGAAAACTCCTTTCTTCCACTCTTGTATTTTCACTTCTAACTATGTGTGAAAAACAGCACTCATCCTGCTGTTGGTCCAAGCAAAATCAACTGGTAAGCATCGGCAACGAAACAATCTTGAATGAGAGAAATTGTCGAATTAGCGTCCTTTTCAACTGCTATGGTTATCTCGGGACGGAGGAGAAGGACAATTTGTCTAGGAAATACCTAACATCTTTTACACGCCACAATCGACACGAGCATGAGGTCATTTCTGGAACCGTTCTCTTCCCGAGTGCACAGGGTGTACCCAGACCAGGATCGAGACCGGAACCTTTTACTTATGAGGTGGTCATGCTTCCCGTTGAGCCACCCTCACCCCCAAAAATCTTGAATCTTGACGGGAAGAGTTTCGCTTGCAAAAACAAAAGCCAACTGAGACGCAAGTTGTAAGTCTGGCCTTCCCACATCAGGCCAGCACTCTCAGGGCTTATAGTCAAATCCCATTGGTGAAACACGATTTTGGCGCGGTTGGATAAACAGGTCTGAGGGCGCGTTTATGCAGCGACTCGCCTTTGCATTCTCGCAGCTAGAACTCAATCGCGACGGCAAAGGTGACATTGCCATGGTAACAACGCTAAACGGATTAGCTAAATCCGACATCGTTTGAGTAAATACTTGCAGTCTTATAAACCGTGCCAATAATATAAAGAATTCCTCATGACGGAACGATTTTCCCAAATGCTTCTGAACTCGCGTTATTTGCGGTTTTCGTTGCGAGGTGGCAGACATAAAACCGCCGCCATGTTGGAATTTGAGGTGATTTCTAGCTTCTAGCTGCGAGAATGCAAAAGCGAGTGGTTGCGTAAACGTGCCCTGAATCCGGGAAGCGAGACCCGCATCTTCCATCCCATTCGACCTAACTATACAGGGGATAAAGGAAAAATTACGTATGGAGGGGTACTCTCCATAGGACGTGTAGGTCTTTATAAGCGCCTGTTCACACGTAATTCTTATTCCATACGTCCGCAGAAAAGCTGTATTGGACGCACCAAAGGGCCTTTCCAATTTAGCCTTAATTCTTCCGCCCAAACTGGTCCATGACTCTGCAGCCCTTTTTAAGTCTCTTCCGCTGCGTTTCCTTTCTTAATTTTTCCTCATCAGTAGGTCGAACGAAATTCTGCGCCAAAGAAGCTAATTTCATTACTATTGGGGGGGGGGTGGGGGGGGGGGGGGCGGGCCGTTAGCGGGGAGGGGGGCTGCTAATGAAAGTCTCTCGCGTCGGGGCCTCTGCCTTCTTTAGCATGTTTGTTTCTTCAGGCGGTCTTAAACTTTCTTTGCAACATACAGTACACACACAGGCAAGCAAAAACACGCAGCTGTCACGTGACTGCCCTCCATCGATTTGCGAAAAATGAGCGAAAAAAATACTGAGGGTTGAAGTTGTGATGAGGATAGCGGGGAGGGGGGTGGTGGTTGGAGGGGGGGGGTGATGCAGTTCCAGCCGGAGGAGGTAGGCTGCCAATCGGGTTAAAGCGTGAATTAAAATTGATGCAAAGAAGCAGAAGGAGTGTGTAGGGGTGTAGGTTTAGGGGGATTGGGGGGAAGGGGAAGGGGATGGGAGATGGGGGGAACACAGAGTTCTTAAGGCTTTCAACTTTTTCTCTTCTCTTTTCTTCCTTTCTTGACTCTCTCGTGGTTCGCGAAACATCCGCTGGGAGCGCACGAGCTGACCGACGCTCACATGCCAAGTACAGCCGCAGCTTGACACAAAGACGACGTGTGGCTGATGACCACCTTGCCGACTAACGTACCACGCCGCAGTAATATCAGGCGACGCACGCGGGGGACTCACGTGACTATACGTCAGGATTTCAACAGCGATGACATTTCCTCTATATTCACCATTAAAGGGACAGTCCGATTTATTAAAGTCGTCCTGGCATCTTCGAGAAGTTTTCGACATTCAAAGACATGAGAGGACGAGACGTAAAAAAGTAAATATTCAGACTAACCTAACGTCCCTTCCAACTGCTTAGGTTGCATCCTACCGGAGAATGACAGTTTTGCAAGGAAATTCTAGAATTCTTTACATGCCACAATCGACATGACCACGAGCGTATTCCTAGGCCCGAATGCGAAGGATCTTTGGCACACGTCATGGTCGTGCTAATCATTCGGCCATCTTGATATTGCATCACAGTACAGCCAGTAAAGCGATAACTTAAGAGTTAAGTTGTTTTTAGGTTTGAACAAACAGGGAGCATCCACAAACAGGGAGCATCCACAAACGTTACTCACATACAAAAAAGGAAAAATATCCGACATTTCATCTTTCATCGAGCGATGTTCTCATTTTAACAGGATTGAAGGACCAGTCGGAAGATGGCAATAATGGAAGGTGATGCGCGTCGTATCCTGTCTTCCTACAGATCGGTGTGTTTGTAGTAGCAAGACCACTTTTCAACCTCCGTAGCCTTTCTGGAATAACCAGCGGATGAGTTGGCAGTTTCCAGACTGTCCACTTGATCCCCTTCAGGTCAACTTTTTTGTGACCTCGTTATTTTCCCCAGTGTGAGAAGGACAACATTCTATTCCCCAGTTTTGCGAGTTTTTACTTTGCTACCTCACACTGAAATGTATAGTATTAGTGTACGATGTTCCGTATGAGTGAATAGAGCAGTTGCCGCCATATTGGCACCAGTATGGGTTTTGGAGGGCATAGCTACAAGGTGCATTACATAAAAATGGAGAGAAAAACAACGGAAGAGCGGATTTCTTAGGCTTAAAATAACGTTGTTTTCTTCAACAACAAAAATCGCGCGTTTTAGGTCTAAGTAATCACTATTCACAGCATCGGCTTCAGTATGACGCCCTTCTGTTTCTCTCTGCAGTGCCCCTTGCAGCTAACCCATTTAGGCTCCAGCATAGAGTTATATACAATAATACTACGTCGTGTCACTGCTCTATAACTAACTCTGATTCAACTATAACGTTTGCCCGGTCACGTGTTTGTCGCCATATGGTATCCAGTTTACTGAAAATTAAAATTCTATCATTGCGGAGACTCAAACTAGCAACACAGTATTGTCCTTAGATCTACGCCCCAACAAATTTACCAACTCTGGTATCTTGACATGAGAATTTTTTGTTTTCTTTACACAAAACAACCACAATGTTCGATTTTCACTATACAGACCAAATCTTTCGACTCAGTAATTGCAGGGCTTTCACGTGCTTACTTTTTTTTTTCGCCATTTCTCACTTCTAAATGCCTCAGTATTCCTCACTTTTAGGCTGAAAACTCACTATTACAAACTATTTCTTACCCATGTAATCTTTTTTTTTTTTCAAATTATGCTATAAACCATACATGCTAAAATCTACCAAATTGTTTGGTACCCGGAATAATGGTCTGTTCAGATTGTTAAACCGTCTGATGAAAAGTGTGTTTTTGAGAATTGCGGTTAGCACGTGGGCTGTCAGAAGGAACCCACGCACAGCAGTCAGAAAGAACAAAAAAAGGAAAGAAACGGAAGTGGATCAGTTGGAACGACAGATCGGCATACGAAAATCTACTATACGATTACAAAATTTCTTACGAAAAAAAGAAAAGAGTAGCCCTGATCAACTTTTTTTTTTTTAAATTTGATTTGAAACGTTTTAATCGTGATATTGGTGTGTGGTTAAATTAAAAAAAAAAAAACTAATTTTAGTCAAGTTATGCCCACTATTTACTCACTTTTTTATGAAAAGTTTTTACTATTTTCAACTAATTTCGGGTGCGATTTTGCTGGAAGCCCTGTAATTGTATAAACCAAAGCTTTCTCGTCAATGAATGATCACTGATAAACAACCCACATAGCTGTACAGTATATCTCGCTTAGAGGAAGCGGTTTGCTTTCATCTCGTTATGCCCGTATTAAGAGCAATGACGTCACTTTCAAGTTCTTTGTACTTTTATGGGAACGCAAAGCTGCTTCGCGTCGTTATTCGGAGCTTCTAAGTTTAGCATCGGTTATGAGCGGCGTTAAAATTAGGTTTATAGGCCTACTTCATGCAAATACCAAATCTGAAGCAAACGAAATTACAGGAGATATATGAAACGAACTGCGATGGAAGATCGCATTGCTACGCTAAATAGGGGAAAACATCGTTAATTTCATAAAACTAAACATCGTAAATCGAAATTACTTCGTAAATCGAAATCGAAACCGTTTATCGAAATTTCTTTGTAAATCGAAATCGAAACCGTATATCGAAATTACTTCGGAAAATCGTTTCGTGGAAACAAAAATTCTCATACCGAATGCCACTCATGCTTTTAGGAAATCTTTAATTTGTCCGTTTGAGCACTCAGCTGCTGCCCAGGAAATTTCCCTCGTTCCTCGGTCTCGAGACGCGGGAAATTTCCTAGAAAACAGGTGAGTGCTATAATGCATTTAAAGATTTCGTAAATGCACGAGTGGCATTCGGTGGGAGATTTTTTGTTTCCACAAAACGATTCCCCGAAGTACTTTCGATATACGATTTCGATTTCGATTTACGAATTAATTTCTATTTACGATGTTTAGTCTTATGATGTTAACAATGTATTCCTCTATTTAACGTAGCCTCCATCGCATTTCGTCATGCCATACATGTAATTTCTTTGGCTTCACCGTGGGTATTCGTACGAAGTAGGCCTATAAACCTCATTTTTACGCAGTACATTCCTCATAAGGCGAATGCATGATTTGTAGTAGGCTACGTTAAGTTACAAAGTAAAAGCCGAAAACTACATAAGCATACGTTAAAACTCGACGTTTCGGCTTATCTCAGAGCCATTGTCAAGAGTAGCAAGTCAAAACAAATTACATACTTTTTCCCTGCTATTCTTGATAACGGCTCTGAAATGAGTCGAAACGTCGAGTTTTAATATATATTTGTACACTTTCCGGCTTTATTTTGCAACATTCTACAAGTGCTTTTTAAGTTTAATTATGATTTGTAGTACAACATTTCGCCGAGCGGGTCTCTGTTCCCGTCATTTGCTGGTTCAGAGCTATAATACTCTCCTTCACTCCTCCATCCCCGTAACAGAACTCTTTACGTTCTCCTGTTAATAATGATTAATCGTGTAAAGTATAGTGTATTAATTAATTATTTAGGTTTGTCATGCAAAACATACGCAAATAACTGTTAATGATGGACTTGGTACTTAAAGCAGCACCCGTCCCACGGAGTTGCAGTTATCAAGATCAATGGTAGCAACAATACGATCAAATTTCGGACCCCTTCTATACAATCAACTTCAAGACTGTCACCAGCAGCTAACTATTTTACAATTCGGCCACATTACTACCATTTGTGTAACAAATTTATTGTAACAACAGTCTCTTTGTACTATTTGTAACCCACAATCATTGTTATCAGGGCGGGTGAGCCTTTTGATTTGTTGGCCCTTGGGCCCATGGCTAGGTGCGGGCATTCCAATTTCGAGTCCTCAACGGTCAACACCTCTTTTTGGACCAATTATAAGAAATCGCACCCGAATTCGCCAAATTTATCATGCCAAGAAACCTACAGCTGTAGCCCTCTAGTCACAAGCCACCTCAGCCCCGGAATCAAGGCGAACAAATACAACATCTTAAAGAAACAGGACCACTACCTAGACTGGCTTACTGTTTTGATCATCATTAGGCTTATCACCCATTAGGCTGGAGTGAGGGCTGTTCGACTTTTCCACCTAAACTCACCCCACTAAGTGTCATTAATAATTGTCAAACCATTTGTATCAACAACTGCTAGTTAATACAAACCTACTGCCAATTCTACGGAAAGGGACTCCACTTGACGTTTTGTAGAAGCCAGAAAAAATGACTGAAAGACTTTTTGCATAGAAAAAAAAAATGACTGAAAAGATTGACCCGTTTTCTGCTACGTATTTATGTTCCCAGACGTTCGAACGTCCATTAAACGGTACTTAACACAGACGTAACCAGTTTATGAAACGGTCCAACTATATCTCGTGACGGGTGGACGTGCTTTTCATACAAAATACTGCCTCCCCTCCTTGCGTTTGACCTCGGGTCAATCTGCTGCTCCTAATTCCGCCCTCAACCTTGTATGCCGACAGGCCGGGGCTACCTGACTTGTGTTGTATAAAGCTTGGTGGTCACGTGCATATACATGGAGGTAGGGAGGGGACGGGTAAGAGGCAAAGGATTGGAGAGGCTGGCCGTTTCGCTCAGCATCGAAGCAAAAAGTGGTCCAACGCTCTCGTCCACGCGCCGTTGCCTGTCACGTGACACTTAGCGCAAAAACAGTGGAAGATGCTGCGATGGGGGGTAATTAGCTACGCCAGGTGCACGAGCGACACAGGCACCCTGTTAGAGCGATGCTAGTCGCTGGGAAGGCGCGTGCAGCCGAAACAAATTGGCAGATTTTTTTTAAATTATTTTAATATGTAGACGAAGGGCTGTATATCACTAAGGTATTAACAATTAGGTAAATCCCGGAATTAAAAAAAAACCAAAAAAAAAACAGCGGGTATTTGGTGCTAAGAAGAAAGCAATCGTTCGCTGGTTTTGGTTCTTTGTCTATATTGTCTTTGTCTAGCCCAGTTTGGTCGCCTTTCCTTTTGCAAGATATTGACCGAATGGAGACCGTTTAACGTAGGTTTACGAAGTCACTTCCTGGATTACGAAACGTCCCTTATATTAAGCGCCTTCGAATAACAGGCCTTGAATTACTTGAGCTTAGGCGCCTCAAGACTGAGCTGATCCTTACGTACAAAATTGTGCACGGGCATGATCCATTGGTACTTACTTTTTTGACCCATCCAATACAAATATTACTCGAGGCCACAAAATTGAAGCTAACGATCAAATACCCGAAGTAACTTTTTCTCGTTGAGGGTAATTGAGCCATGGAACTCACTACCAGAATCAACAGTATCATCAAATATTGTTCAGGGCTTCCGCAGAATTTTAAATACACAGAATCTTGTAAGATTTTTACGTCGTAGGCCTGAGTGGTTCTAAAATGCATTTCTGGTCACTAAATTTACATCCTTTTCCACTGGGCAACGTATCAGTGGTCTGTTCTTTTTACTCTTTATTTTTATTTTTTGTTGTTGTCACATGCTGGTTTCAAGATTTTGATACGCTTTTAAATTAATGTTATGATACCACAAACAAATTGGTTTTTAATAACTTTTGTATTGAATAACTTTTAGTCTTTATTTGTCGCATTAATGTAAGCGATTTTTGTTAAGTCTGCCTGTTGGTGACTATTCAGTCCGTGCTTGTCCTGTTGCTCAAGCAACAAAGCTTATATTATTATAATATATATTTCTAGCATTCTGGTTCCTGTGTTCCCGCTTCTGCCTCCCCCCTCCCCACTTCAATCCCACGCGTGCTAGCAGTGAAGTGCATAGACGTTTTACCGAATTCCGTTTCGCCGAATAATTTATTTCCAAATTACGTGCCTCGCTCATGCTACCGCGCTCGCTGCGGCTAAACACATGACATCAGAAACCGCAAATAGTCACAAATTCCTTCCAATTAGGAATGCTTCTTTAACTTCTCCAATGTTAAATTTTTGTAGACTATTTTGATTCGGAGAAAAGGGCATTCCCCTTTCGCCGAATTTTAATCAGATGTTGTTGTTGATTTGAGTATATTTCAATTTAATAATCAAAGTCAGTTATGGAAGTGATATCCCAGACATCACAAGAGCAGATGCCCCGTGAGGTCAGAGGCACACTTAAATACAAAACAAAATACAGAAAAAACACTGATAAAAAAAATTCCAACATTCAGACGATAGGATTACTTGTGAGGACTCATTAAAAAAGTGTTCATAACTATGAAAAAAACTTTATGTAAAAAGTACAAAGTGGGTAAGTAATCATGACTAATCCGTAGAAACAGGAATAGGAAAATCGTGCTTTTCTGATAGAAATGGGAACGCAACATGATACAAGAAAAATTTTATTTCGAAAAAGTTAACTCACAATAGTGAACATATTTGCTAAGCTAGTTGGGTTTTGATCAAGTGACCACTTAAACAAATGTTATTTTTTTAACGATGACATCAGATCAATGTGTTCATATCAGTGTGGTCAAGGAGTATAAAACTTACTACCAGATAGTAACTACATTTGTGAGATATTTCCTTATCAACTTTAGGTTGTACAACGTATAAACAGGATTTGAAACAGGGTTTAATTTTCGGCGAAACGGGAATAATTTTCGGCGAAACGAGATTCGGCGAAACGTGCGGACGTCAGCAGTGGAGTAACTGTGAAGCTGTGTCGTAATCACCGATATGCAACAAACCTAAACCTGTACTCTGGCATATTATACAGGCCAGGAGTGACATAAAAGAGTGCCTGACGCTGGAGTGACCACGTCTTACGTTATGTCCCATCTCTCGTTCTATCTCGCGACCTATACGCCCAGTTGTAAAACGAGTGATATGGTAACTACTTTCATGGTTAACTTATAGTGTGTAGATTTTTTTGTAGAAAAATATGTGAGAAATTTACTCGTGGCGTAGTTGATCCAACCGAACCCCTAAGGCAATAACCAAGCTTTGAAACGGCGTTGAAGCGACGTAGGAGTTTCGTTTGTTTAAAGCCTAGGCCGACTGTGTTTGAGTTTTTTTTTTTTTTTACCTGCCAACTCCACGCCATTTTTTGCGTTGGTCGTGAATTTGACGCCTCTTAGCGATGTCTTAATAAAATAAGTTTCTAGCGAGTGTTGAATGAGCTCGCCTGGAAGAGGAAGCCATCCCTGAAAATTCTCCACCGACGGTCTCACGACAAGGAATGGAATACGAAGTGTGAGTTGCAACATGGACTACGTTATGGGATAAGTTTTATGGGTTTAAAACTTAGTATAAAACTCACAGCACATATCGTACACAGAGAAGATACAAGTTTTTACGTGTTTCACAAAATTTCCACACTTCACAGGGTCAAATCACAACAAGCCCCTAACCAACTCAAATTTTCGGACAAATGCTTGGAGTGGTATACGAATTCAAATCATCACAACATGTATGCCTTTGTCTCTGTTTCAATTAGTACTTATTTATGTTGGGCGGGGAACCCCTTTGTGACTATTGGATTTTGTAGCACATTTCTCAGAATAAAAACAATTCCTTCAAATTCAGTCTCTGCATTAGTGACGACTTACGTCGTCGTTGTAGCATATACATGCAGTTAATTAAATGCATCATATTATTAAGTCTGTGTTGCATTGTACATTGGCTAATTTCACATGATGAGTTGTTGGTTAAGGGCTATAAGTTGTGATTTGAGCCTATGAAGTGTGGATGGAAGTTCTTTGAAACCCGTAAAAAATTCTGTCTTGTCTGTGTACTTGTGCTGTGAATTTTGTCACTAAGTTTTACACCCATAAAACTTATTCCATAACGTAGTTGTTTTGGGATTGTAATTTTTTTTTTAGTAATGAGCCTCCTTACGGTGGTTTAAAGAAGCCTTCCTTTGGGTTTGCCAGGGTTTTTTACCATTTACTTTTTTTTTCTCACTATTGTTTGTAGGTTTCATATTTGATGTATCTATCTATCTATATATATAATACGCTTAGGTTGGGTAAGCAAATTCATCATTATTATGCACTACAATGAAAGAGGGTGTATAATGAAAGAGGGCGAGCGACCGACAATGTCAAACAAACAGATGTGGCCTATAACAATCGACATATTGCATTAATAAATCTAGCTCTTAAGAGCCGACTTGGAAGAGTTTCAAAGTTGGTTGAGTAACAATCACTGCATGCACAACCGGTGGGTATCACAACGGAGGTATCAGAACAGAGAAACGTCCTCCATTGAAAATAAACATTTATTCCATCAACACAAATCAGCAGGGGTTCAAAGAGGGAGCAGAAATGGGGATATTCAGACCACACAATAGGGGAAACCGGGGGCCACTACATGTGTCACGCTCAGGTATGTGGGAACCAGCTAGCCGGCGTATGTTACGCCGGGGGTACAGCTAGTTTATTTAGAATACTTATTTTCCCTTTTTGGCTGTCTAATATCACTACTTTTATATGCCAAAACTTTTCCCTTTACCCGAACCCTTTTATATTATACGTCTACTTTCGGTGGTTTAAAGAGGCCTTCTTTTAGTTTACCAGGTTTTTCACTATTGCAATTTGTTTTGTTTTGTTTTGTTTTGTTTCTTTTAAGGTACAAAAAATTATTGCAATTTAGACACGTTAGTGTGTCGCGCCAAGTTTAGGCAACAATCACAGTTCAGGCAAGACTTAGTTTTATTTTTCGTGGGGCAAATAACCCGTCGTGGTTCAGAAAGTTTTTTTGTTTTTTTTGTTTTGTTTATTTGCAGAACTTAATCGATAACGGTCGTCAGCCCAAAACGAGTGTAGCAAACCAATGTAACAATGACGGAATGATTGAATGAAGACCTCGTTGTCAGACATCTTTCGTGAGCCTTGCTATTGTCGTGGTCGTTGCTGTAACCTCGTACAACGAAGACGTGTACACTGTACATGGGTTGAAACACCTCTCAAGAACATTTTATGTGGTGAAGAACAAAAAATGTGATGAAAGAACAACAACGAACAGAGTCGCCTAATCCAACAAACCTGTAAAAGAACTATCGTAGTTTCTTGATAGCAGCGGAAAAACAACAATTGTTCACCCGTGCTGCGTGTGGCGTACTCCCGTCTTCGTGGTCATTGTTGTTTACAAGCCAAATATATGCGTAGTTATATATACAATAGATTACGAGTGTATGACATTATGGTCTTTAGACTCGAATAAAGAAAATCAATTACACGTAGTCCATTGTTTTATTATTGATCTGTTTTGGTTTGGTTCGCTCTAGCATAGGGGGGGGGGGGGAATTGAGGCTTAATGGCGCGTCGACAGCTAGGTCATTAACGCCAACCTCAGTCACAGTGCAGTGGTCTAGCATAGGGAAGACAGCTGGTGTAGCTACCGGTTTTCAATAAACTGAGTTTAGCAAATAAAACAAGGAAAGCTAAGTCCCACCACACAGCACAAGCTTTGTGTGCAGTGCCCCGGGGACCGTGAACAAAACGAAGCAAACAAAACGAAAAAAGCTAAATTCCACCTCACAGCACGAGCTTTGTGGCCGGAGGGGGGGGGGGGAGTGCCAAAGGACCCTGAACAAAGTGAGGCAAATAAAACGAATAAAACTTAGTCCCACTACATGGCACAAGTTTTGTGGGGGGTACTCCGGGTGTATCGAACAAAATGAAGGAAATACAACGAAAAAAGCTAAGTACCACCACACAGCACGAGCTTTGTGGGGGAATGCCAGGGGGACCCCGAACAAAGTCAGCAAGCACAGCCAAAGTCCAGTAAAGAGATAAACCTGGGTATTTGAACCAAGAAACATCCCGTCATGATAAAGGCTAAATGTTGTCCAGAATACACAGAATAGATCCCGTATCTGCCGAAGGTACCTGGTAATATTTCATCCTACCCTATCTTTCACCGAGTAGCAGCGACCTTTCCAGGGTAGCATTTCCAGCGAACGATACAGTCGGCCATGATTAAAACGACCTGGAAGTTTCGAAAAACGGATAAACTATAAAAAAGAAAACGAGTTTAACAACGAAACCCCAAGGAAAGGGTTAATATCGCAGACTAGTAAACGCAAACTGTTTTTAATCCCTTCACTACCCATACGAACGCCTCACATCACACCAGAACAATGAGGGCGTGTTTACGCAATGACTCGCCTTAGCATTTTCGCATCTAGAAGCCAGAAATCATCTGAAATCCCAACGTGACGGCGTTTTTTGCTCTGCCGGTTCACAGCGAAAACAGTCAGTAATGAGGGTTAAGTAGCGACTGGGAAGACCCTTTCATCAGAAGAAATTCTTTATATTATTAGCACGGATTACAGGACGGCAAGCATTTACTCAAACAATATCGGCTTTAGCTAATTCTAACCGCGAGAATGTAAAGGCAAGTCGTTGCATAAACGTGCGCTAAAATCCAACAGCAATAAACGAACTTTGTAAAGCAGCAGTGTACAGCCTCTGAGCACTCGTAAAAACGACCTCAAAGCAGGATTTCAAAGTTACACAATTTATCGCCCTCTCAATCTGGTGGTGTTTCCCTTTAAAATAATTTGAATAAAAACAGCGAATAAGTTCGGAATACGCAGTAATTTTTAATAATAATACTAAACTTTATTGTAGCACGTGAAAGTACATGTGACCAAACATGATTTTAGGCTTCGGGGGCATTCTTTCAGCTAACCCGAAAACCGAAAATTACAAGATCAACAGACATCACGTTTGGTACTTGGTGCGACAGCGAGGGGGCGGGTGAAGGGGCGGGCGTGACTGAATCTTGTTGGAAAACTGTGATCAGCCAGTACAGAATTAAATAAGGTAGACTAAACAAATAAGATGGCTCTTTGTGATTCAGACACTTGTACACAACTGTTAGAGAATGCAAAGAACGTCTCTGAGCTATAGGGAGCCCCCACAGGGACTTGTCGTGCGTCGCTCGTGCGTCGCATGGCTACAGAGTCTATACATGTAATGAAAGGGGTGAAACCAACCGGAAGTCATATCGTAAAACAATTGAGCATCATTAAATTTTACACTTACGCGCTATTGTCATCACTGAAACTCGTGCTAAACGTCTTTATTGGTAACTTGTCTCACGTTCGGAGTCATTATTTGTACTCGTACGTTGTCCAAAGCGACCTGAGAAGCGTTTTAATATCGAGGTAAAAAAGCCCCGGCTATTACCGGAAGTTGACCGGGTGTAGCAAAAACCGAAAAGCTTCTCAGATCGCTCTCGACTTAATGAATGACTTAAAACATGAGAAATGCCAACAATAAAGACGTTCAGCCCGAGTTCCACAAAAATCCAGATTGTTCTACGATGCGACTTCTGACTGGTTTCACACCCTTCATTATATCAAGAATTATATTATATCTATTATATGTATTATATGTATAGTATTCTGTATCCATGAGACGCGCAACAAGCCCCTGTGGGAACCACTTGATAATTTTAAGATAGTCTCTCACACCATCGAACTTCTAGTTGGGTCTGTTTGCCTCAAAATATCCGGCAATTTGTGAAAAAAGGTGCCATGTTGGCTCACTTTCACTTTATGTCCACACAAGTCATTTAAGATAGGACCCCACAAAAAAATCCATTCAAATTCAATATGGCGGCCATTTTACAAAATGGTGGAATAAATCTTAAGAATGGCTTACTAAGTAGTTTAGGTGGTTTTTTTTAACCAATGCGTTTAAGGACAGAAAATTCAATGGAACTATTAAAAAGGCTGTATTTTAACAAAACTAGTCAAATACAATTGAATATGGTGGCAATTTTTCAAAATGGCGGGGTAAATCTTAAAAATAGAGTACGTACAATCAGTAAAGGTGTCGTTGCCAATGAGTATTTGGTCAGAAAATGTAATGGTACTATTTAAAAGCATGTATTTAATTTTTTTAAAGTTAAATAAAATTCAATATGGCGGCCATTTTCCGAAATGGCGGACTAAATCTTAAAGATGGAGTACATAAGCAGTTAAGGTGTCGTGGCAGTTTATTTATGTACCACTGTCTTCTTTTTGCATTTTTGCAGTTTAACTGATAAACGATCGAGATAGCTATGCGGAAGAAACTGTTGCTTGTACCAACTACCACTTGACCTCGTATATCCAGCTGAACATCGTGATCCAAAACAATGGAATGCTGGGTACATTACGCTAATAGATAACTTGGTAAAATTAAAAAAAAAAACTTGGAAGTTTACCAACTGATGTAAAAACTTAATATTTGATGCAGGAGAAGGGATACTGCCAATCGTAAGGCACGTTGGCACAAACAATGAGCACTTAAGCACAAAACAAAAATTCTGAAAGTGCTTTTCAACATTCAACATTTTGTAACCCGGAAGTAACAATTCAAAACAAACCAGAGTCGTCTGGAGGATCGCCAACAATGACAACACTCCAGACATATGAAGCATCCCCGCCATCTCCAATACTTACTGACAATATTTGTTTTTTATACTGTGTGCCACTGTGGAATCAGCTACCTACTCATGTTGCAACTATGGCAGTTGAAAAATAAGTTCGTGAAAATATATCACTCACTGGTCTCCGTGCTTAAATGGAAGGTACAGATTTAATTGCTTTGGAAGCCAAGTACCACTTCACATGCATGGTCAACCTACGAAACAAAGCAAGATCTGTAAAAATGGAAAATCAACAGCACGTTGATGATGTCTGTCAGTCCCTTGCTTGCACGCGTTGCATCATTCATAAGTTATGAACTAGTTTGTGAAGTCACTGAGTACATAATCCCTATGGGGACATGAGCAGCTTATATTATACAAGGGCTTCTCTCAACAAACCCCCTTCCTGGTGGAGAAATGTATTCGAACCACGGTAAATGCATGGAATTTTTTTTCAAATATTCACAGTAAATTCTTTTATTTAGTTGTCGAGGAGTACACGACAGTTCCTGTTACTCCAATTCTTGTACTATTTGTCGAAATTGTGCTCGTAATTCTCACTGCTAATTTCGAGGTTCGTTTCAAGTTTTTGTGAGAACCACCCAGTTTCTACTGACGCCATTGATCAAGTGACCAAAACTCTTGCCTAGCCCTACTTTCCACAATTTTTTTCCTTTCACACAAGCCTCAAATCGAGCGTCACACATCGGAAACAGATTCTTAACATACATGAAAAAAAAAATGAAAAAAATACTAGAATGCTGTATAGTTGACAAAATTCGAGGTTCGATTCACCTTTTAGAATCGCATACAGGCTTATGTCGGTTATTAAAAATCAAGATATTCTGCTGAATGTCAACTTTCAACGTTGTTTTGTTTTAATTTGGTGACTTACATGGCTAGACAAAGCCACAGCTGTGCTGGCTACATGTATGGAAAAACAAAACAAAATTCAAAATAACTCTTTTGTCAAATTTGAGGTGTCTGTTGACCTTTTAAAATGGCTCACCACCCTATTTTGGGCTCGTTCGTTTTAATCTGGGCTTTCGGAGGGAAGAAAAGAAAGCTGGCGCACTTGTAACTAACTCCACCTGTCGGAATGAAAGAAATTGTTGGGTTGATTATCTTTAAAATGTACAGGACAAAACTGATAAAGCTCACAGGAGAGAATGAACAGCCAGAAGGCCATACAACCAAATTTACAGGCTTCTCTACCATTTCCACTCAACTTCTGGCTGAGAAGACCGGTAAAGAAAATATGGTCTAGGCCGAGATGATACTATTATTTCAAGACGTAGCACTCGTAGACAATGATGCTGATGCCATATCATTTCAAAGATTTATTATGAGGTTGAGAAAAGTTATGTTTCAGTCCTCTGCTAATTTCAATGGAAGCTTTGCTGGTCTTCTCTACCATTGAGGAAAATGGTAGAGAACTCTCTCTAAATCCGGTTGTATGAACTTCTGGTTGTTCATTCTCTCCTGTGAGTTCCATCAGGTTTGTCCTGTTCATTTTAAAGATATCCCCGTAGGGAATGTGTACTCAGTGTCTTCACAAACTAGTTTATCACTTATAAATTACACTTATACACTACAACTTATATAACTTACTAGAGGAAGCCCGTGCTATGCACGGGGCCGGTCATGAATTAAGTTTACGGACACATTTCCCGGGACATTTTCCCGGCACTGTTCCCGACGACTTGTACGATTGATCGCCTACTCATGCCTGCCTCCTCTTTAAATGCAGGTAGAATGGGAGAGCGCATTTGCAATGCGGACTCGACGAGGGGAGAAGTGATTGTTCGGCCCGACGACTTGTCAGATTGAACCTTTATTGAGTTGATCGACCACTCATGCCTGCGTCCTGTTTCCATGCACGTAGAGTGGGAGAGTTCATTTTCAATGCGGGAGTGAGGAGGGGAGAAGTGGTTTTCCTTTTAGCCTTCTCTTTTGCTTTAGTCTTCTATTTAGCCTGCATCCAGGATTATAATGTAGATATAACACTTACATAACTTATATATTGTAACGTATGCAAAAGCAATGGACTGACAGACTTCGTCACCATGCCGTGTTTTTCATTTCTACAGTTCTTGCTCTGTTGCGCAGGTTGACCATGCATGTGGTGTGGTACTTAGCTTCCAAAAGAATTAAATCTGTACCTTCCATTATAGCATGTGAAAGAGTGTATTCTATGAGTGATATTTTTTCACGAACTTATTTTTCAAATGCCATAGTTGCAAATGGGTAAGTGGCTGATTCCTAAGTGGTGCTTTACTGCATAAAAAATAAATATCATCTGTAAGTTTTGGATATGGCGTGGATGCATGACGTGTCTGGCGTCGTGTCACTGTTTATGATCCTCCACAAAACTGTGGTGTTCTTACTTCCTGGTTACAGGTTGTTCAACGTTGAACATGCAGCACGGTTCAAATTTGTTGTGTTGTGCTTAAGTGCACATTGTTTATGACTACGTGCCTTACGTTTTTCAAAGGAACACAGTATCCCAGTAGACTTCATCAAAATATTAAGTTTTTATATCGTTTGGTAAACTTCCAGATTCTTTAAATTTCACCAAGTTATCTGTAAGCCTGCATTCTGTTGTTTTGGATCATGATGTTTAGCTAGACATGGGAGGTCAACCGGTAGTTGGCACAAACAGCATTTATTCCAGTCTAGCCCAGGAGAAACTGCTAGCGGGGAGGCGAGTTCAAATTTCTTCTGTGTAGCCACCTCATTTATCAGTTAACCTGTAAAAATGGGAAAAAAGACAGTGGTGCGTTAACAAACTATTTTTAACCAAAAACCTTGTAGAAAACAACACCTTAACTGATTACATTTTTAAGATTTTAGTCCGCCATTTTGGAAAATGGCCACTATATTGAATCTTAATTGACTTTTAAAAATTGTAAATACATACTTGTAAAT
Source organism: Lithobius niger (assembly GCA_023313725.1). Classification (NCBI taxonomy): domain Eukaryota; kingdom Metazoa; phylum Arthropoda; class Chilopoda; order Lithobiomorpha; family Lithobiidae; genus Lithobius; species Lithobius niger. The sequence goes on along the minus strand of JAHWFP010157379.1, from coordinate 4,509 downwards.
AGTTTCGTTATACTTTCTGACCAAAAACACATTGAAAAGACACCTTAACTGTTAACGTACTCCATTTTTAAAATTCAGTCCGCATTTTGAAAAATAGCCACCATACAATATATGAATTGATTTCTTTAAAATCAAACTACATACGATACTTTCTAACCTAAAACACAATGAAAAAAAGCACATAAACTGCTTACGTATGCCATTAAAAAAATTTAATCCGCCATTTTGAAAATGGCAGCCATATTGAATTTAAATTGATTTTTTTTTGTGGGGTCCCTATCTGAAACGTCTTGCATGGGCATAAAGTGAAAGTTGCAAAGTGGTACCTTTTTTATCACAAATTGCCAGATAGTTGTGCGAACAGACCCAACTATTCCTAATATTTTTTTCTTCAAGATTTGTGTCAGCCGTGGGATTCGAACCTGCATTCACTTGGTTTGGAGACGAGGACGCTAACAACTTATACCGATTTCGCATTGGTAAATTCAAGCGGCCAGGCCGGACTGGGGCGAACCGGCCAGTGCCGATCGGGGCCACTGCTGGTCCAGCCAGTCCGCTTTCGCGTTGGTAAATTCCACGTCTCGCTAATCACGATTTACAGCACCGCCACATGTCGGTTTGTGGTACTTGACACGTTCCACTTTCTGCCGCTACACTGCGGCACCATTCGTAAACAATACTGATTTAAGTGGCGCTGGCCGGCTCCGGGCCCTATTTTGATTTCGCGTTAGTAAATAAATCTGTCTTGGCCGTGCCTGGCGCGGCCAGGCTCACTTGGTGTGAGCCGGGCCGGCCCGATTTCGCATTGGATAATAAAATGGTGCCCAGCCCTCCTTGGCACGGCTAGGACCACTTGAATTTACCAATGCGAAACCGGTACTAGCACCACAAACTGGACTGTGCTCGCTGGCCCTCACAAAGCAAACGGTGCTCCTGGGAACCTCATCTCGAAGATGTCTGTTGTAAGGGACATGAAAAATATATGTTGGATCCAAGAGGTTAAGATTAAATTTTCACATTATAGTGCTGCAACTGGAAACGGTAATGACGTCACAGTCTTTCCATGTCTGCACACGTAGTAACGAAATCAAAACGAAGGCACATGGCGAATCGAACAGCGCGAATCTGGCAAACATAATATGCAGCCAAGGCACCTCTCTCTGAGCCGGTAATTTCCCCTCAAAAGGGAATTTATCCTCCTTGTGGAAACCTTGTCTCAGCATCGTTCATAATGATCCCCAAGGAATTACTTTCAATTCTTTATTAAAGTTAAAAAAAAAAAAAAAAACATGGCTGTTTACCACATTTATGACATGCACAAGAAGAGCGTGATGAAAAACAGCTTATTTATTGTATAAGGATTGCTTCCTCGATAAGTTCTTAAGCGAATTAGATAATGGTCTTGCAATGACTGCAATAAAAAAAATTACTCTGTAATTTTGTCGTGTTTGTTAGTTAAATGTTAAAAACTTCCGTCATTGTTACCGTCGTTATTATCATGAATAATGTGTCGCAACCTAATTTAAATTCAAGCCAAAATATTCTTTGAGAATTATTTATAATGCCCGTTGATTTGACAGGATTTTAGGACTTGTAAAATTCATGATCTTATTAATTTTTGTTATCGTTTCCCTGAACAATGAAAAAAAGTGACGTAATCTGGACTAATTCTGTAGTCTCGAGAATTCCAAGAGAGCGATTCCCGAAAATCAAGTAATGCTGTTTCATAAAATAATGACCTTGCTGCAGATTATGATGTAGATGGTTGCGCCAAGGTGGGGATTAGTTTGAAACGAGATCGAGCAGCAAGAAAATTCACAAGATGAAATCATGGCTAACAAGAATGAAAGAGAAGATATCGACAATGAATGGTAACAGTGGAGCAAGCAGGGATTTTGCTGGGGCGTGGGAAAATAATTGGAATTTTAAAACGGGTTCCAAGCGACTTTTTTTTTACAAGATGTATTTTTACTTCGATCACCGCGAGGCAGTTTGGTGTGTAAACCCTTTTTAAAATCAAACTGAGACTAATCAGTCTCATACTGTCTTCAAAATGACATTAGTGATAATTTTCCCCCAATACCTATGTAAATTGTGATACTAACACAAATTATATAAGCGACGCATGGTTACTGATGTTTGGCACCGGCGTCGCTTATACTCTACGTTAGTACTATACCTTATAATTTTCTTGTTTCCTAGTTTTGAGGTTATTTTATTAATTTTTTTAACGCACCTTTACACCCTGTTCTCTATACGATTTAGAATTTTTGGGCGTTTTATGTGTAACTGCAGATTTTTTAAAGAGTTAACCTGCTGTTTTTATAATGGCGCTACAACTGACAAGTGCGGCAGTAATGATGAACTCAGTAATGTAAGCACTGAAAAGCCAACTGGTGGTTAAACAGAAACTTTAAAAAATAACGGAAATTAAAAAAAAATAACGATCGTATGTTTATCAGTGATTTGTGTGATGTTCTTGTAGGTTAGTTTAAGGTTATGGAAAACTAAACAAAAAAGACTGCCAGCTTATCGACGACTATCATGGTATTGTTATTTAAGTTAGGTGAGAGTTTGAGTTGGAAACACTGGCACCACCACGTAATAATGACATAACAGGAAACAAGAAGACGTTGTGATCGGTGGATTGAAACTTAATGACGCGTCGACAGCTAAGTTATTAGAGCCAGCCTTAATCACAGTGCAGTGGTTCGGGTTGCCACTGCGCCACACAGTACAGAGATGAAAAACAAATCCCAAATATAGATCTTACCATACATCTGTACTTCATGCGTTGTGATGGATGGAGCCACTTATTAAAAAATCTATCATTGGCAGCGCAATACCAACATGTACTATGGCGGTTTTAGATCCTCGTGAGCTTTTAAGGG
>JAHWFP010157378.1:0-22168 GCA_023313725.1 Lithobius niger | reverse complement strand
ATCTAATTTTAATCAATTTTAGTGCCTTTGAAATGTTTAATTCCAGAATTTTTTTCAGTTGCTTCAGTGCTTTATTAGTGTACTTCTGTCAAACTTTTCTCTGAACTCTGAGTAAAGTTAACAATAAATACTTACGAATGTTACGATAACAGTCACGACAGCCCCAATTCTCAAAGAAAAAATGAAGAGGAATGCGTCAGTGTTGCACATCTTGAAACTTCAAATTTTACCTGAAAATATGAGAATTATTTTAAAAGAAACACATTCTATTATCGGAAAAATGATGTAAATTTATCAAAATTTATAACAAATTTCCAATACATACTTCTAAATGACAGTTTTTTATAACAGTTGGGGAGTAAAAAGAAAAATTAGAGCATTGTAAAAAAAACATTAAAGTTTGCAAAAATCTAATTTGATCTGAATTATGAGTAAAAAAGAAAAAAATTAAGAGTTGAAAGAAATCAAAATTCCAAAACTTAAATTTCTCTTGAAATGAACGGAATTGATTAAAAGTAAAATTAGCCGAATTAAAAAGGGGAAAAAAACATAAAAATTAAATTTTGTCTGAAAGTGTGAGAATTATTTTAAAAGAAACATTTCATTATTGGGATTGTAAAAATAATGCACATTTATCTACATCTGTAGCTTAAATTTACGAAATAACAATAACGCAAAGCCAGGCGAAATGACGAGTTTGCGATTTGTTCGGGAGCAAAGAAAAAATACGAAGAACAAAAACGAATTTTCAAAAATGTAGGGAAAACAATCGCTTTTTATTCCACCTGCATAATTCCAGCTTAGTGTTGACACTCCAAAAGGCTATTCACTTATTGCAAGCTAATTTACTTTTACTAAAATAAAAGAAAAATAAATAAAACTTGTGCTTAAAGTGGCACTATCACCGATTGAAAGCAGATGAAATCTGACAACATCTAGCGCTATGTAGTACTGTCTAGCTGTTGCTTTTACCAAGCGAAGGAATACATACCGACATTTCTTTTAACGAAACAAACAAGCAACGACATCCTTAATTATTGAGAGAATTTTGGTTCGCCCTCGTTCACCTGGGAACAAATTATAAAGGTTAACAATATCAATGCCGCTTGATGGTGCCAGGGTATTTTCGTTAGAAACTACAGAGCATTCAAGCGGTGATAGTGCCACTTTAAATTTAAGAATGCATTAGGAATGCGTACATTTGGTAATTACTAGAATAGACAGCGAGTAAATTTTGTAACCTTCTTAAACGTTCAATCCCAAAATGAAAAATTACAACCTTGAGTTTTATTTTAAGCGTTATCACAACCGCATACGAAATGAGCTTTTAGCCAGTTATGCTGTGAAACGGCTTATTTTATGACCGAAAAACGTTTTCTTGAAGTTTCGGAAAGTTAATCGTAGGAAAACTCTCTGTATCCAAAAATCCAACGACTGAGGAAAAATAATATACCAAACGATATACTTATTCTTTTTTTGTATTGAACAACACACAGTAACTTATGCAACAGAATTCAGACGTTTGATAATGCACAAGGGAAATTGCTGGAAATCCAGTTTAATCGGGCTAATCAGGATCATTGAACAAAACGCCGTCTCAGCGGTACCTTCACCTTTGCTCAGAAAACAGCAATGCCTTTAATTTTCATCTGGTCTTCTCAACCTGTTGATCGATTTTAGAAACCTTGTCAGTTTTCACATTTGCCACTAGACATTTAGAGATGGTGCTACTTACCAAACCTCTCATTGACTCTCACACCTCAGCTAATGCTGAAGTTTCTGGCAGTGCTGAGATGGCCTTCCCAGGGGTATTGCTGGCAAATAGTGGGCAACGTTAGTTAGGCCTTGGACTAACAACTCTCTTAGAGATGGACGATTCACGTTCGGTTACCGGTAAGCTCGAGTGTGTTCCGACCTTCTGCAGCTGCGATAGCAATGCCACCGCAAAATCCGTCAGTGGCGTGGCACCTTAGACAACCTCACTCTTGTCACGCAAGTGACGAGAGTTTAACGGGAAAACCGGAGAAAACCTTCGGAAATAGTTTAGATCGCCCACGACGCAAGGCCGCATTCCCAGTCTCCTAACAGTGTCGGGCGCATGGGCTGCGTATGGCGGTGAAGGTAGGTGAATCGTTCATCTCGAAAAGAGTTATTGGTCAAAGGTTAGGCAAACACGTTCCTGCACCAAAGGAAGGAGCCTCCCCTCTTTTGCCGACATGGCCACACAGGCAGAGCAAAGGGTGTGGAATGTCGGCAAATACACACTTTGCTCTTTCTGTACCACAACTTGTCTTGCTTTACACAGAACTAAGGGCAGTCACCTTCAAACTTTTGACTTTTGTTCCTATATAATAAAAAAATCTTCTTGGGAACTGCTTTCACAGTCACCTGTCTTCCTTTCAGTTTCAATAATACTATTCAAAGATTTAACCACAAAACTAAATCTGGAAGTTGCATCCATTTCAAAGAATGTAACACAACAAGGACATCGACCAAGTAGATCGTTTAATTCAAAGGCACAAGAAATTAGTTCGGATTACAAAAAAAATTTTTTTTATAAAAAAAATAGCGCAATTTATTAAAATTGCTTGGCTGGAAGTCAGTACAAATTTTTTTGTGAATTTGGTTTTTTTTTTTAATGTATTAGTCTAGTGGCCAAGAGCAACAATCGTGCACTTCTGGAAAAAAACATGAAACTTTCGGAACTTAGTTTATAAATCAAGAACAACATTTTTGGATATGGTGCCCACTGACGGCACTTCCGGTTTAGCGTCATGACGTCATCAAAGATGGCCGCCACATGATTTAACCCTAAAAATTTGTTATCTCTGTAACCAATCAACCGAATTTAATTTTTTATAGCTCGTTGGATAGATAAAATTATAACTAACCAAAAATCTCCTATGGCACAATAACACAACTCGCACAAGTTAAGCGTTAGGGGCTCTGGATTGCGAAATTTGTTAAATTTAAACAAGAATTTCCTACCCCGATTATTGAAATGTGGGAAATAACCATGAAGTATAATCATTTGAACCATAAGTTGTAAATTTTGACTTATTTTATCCCTTTACAACGAATCACGGCAACCATTCAGTCACAATGTTGCTGTTATGGGGTATAAAATCACAATGACAGCATGGTACTTATATGAAGCATTTATTAGTACTAACATTACTGCATAGGGCTATATCCAAACAGCAGTTCACTGGTTTTCCTGGCACTCTCCTCCACAGTAGCACAGTGCAGTACACGGTAGCATAGCCTTCATACAGGTGCAACGGCCATCACAGCCTTTCTTACATCCGCACTTAATTAGTTCATGGCATGCCATCTCAGCATCTGGTAGGACTGTCCATAGTGGTTTCCAATTACCTGAATCAGTAGCAACTTCCCATCCCCAGTCGGCCGGACTAGGCAGTAACTGTTTCAGATGCCAGCATTGGTCCCATACGCAAATACCTTGGTAAACTGCTTGCTTCACGTGTTGCTCAAGGGCAGCCTTTGTAGGTAGGATCGGTTCTAGAGCACTAGGGTTTTTCTTTGTGAAGCCCCATTTTCTCATTTCATCTATGCTTGTAATCTTGGAAATTTTGTCGTACATGAGAATAACAAAACGCTCAATTACTGCCATGCAGTACTCAGTGAGCTCTGGATTTGAAGATGAGTAAAGTTCACATATGGCTTCTGTCAATTCTGGGAATACTCGCCAAACATCCCAAGCAGTCTTCTTTACCTTATATTCAAACGATGACAGTGAATCTGTCAGTGAATGAAACATAGGCAGACATATACTTTCTAATGAGCCAAGCTGTTTGGATAATTCATGTGCGGGTAGATAACATCGTCGATTGGCAGTGCGGTAAGCTACCCACAGTTCCCTAGTTTGTAACTTCTCTGCAGTTGATACAGCCAGGACAACAACATCTGCATCATTTCCAACAACCAGAAAGGTGCTAAATTCCTTTACAGCATCTGCAATATGTACATCATCCTTGAATCAGCTTCCTCATGGTTACATGGACTGAGATTGGTAGTGTCAATATGTTGTGGTATAGTTACTACTTTATCGCCAAGTGTGCAGTAAACAATTTTATTCTCATTTGGTTTCATGCCAGCGACACACATACTCAAATATGAATAGAATTCACTTTTGTTTTCGTCAACTGTAAGGAAATCATTCCAGTTGCTCGGTATTGTCGATGTTGAGAAAACTCTTCTCCTACAACTCCTACCACGAGATATTCGTGAACCATCCTTCAAACTGTTAGCTTTATAAACATCAAACACTACATCCAATCTCTTTACAGATATGAGATGAGACTCAGTGTAAGGCAAGAAGACTGTGTTGGCATAATCTTTGAATGTCCTACCACATCCAGGGTTAAGGAGGTGAACTACAACAGAACCATCCAACACTGTCACATCAACAGAAGGTTCTTCTAGTTTTGATGATACCATCTCTTCTAGACAAAAAGTTAGTATGTCTGATTTTAAGCCTTGCCTTAAGTTCCCATTTTGAGACAATGCTGGTGGAGTGCGTTGATTTTCATGGCGAAAGAATTCGTCTAGGTCACGTGTTTGTAAAGGCAAGAGAAAAGTGAAAGGTCATTCTTAAGGAGGCAACTTGATGCTTTCCTCGTTCTTGATTTTTTCTAACTGGGGTGCTGAATAACGGCAGCTTGTTTTTATGCAACGATTCAGTGATGGGTGTCGTGCATGTTGTCAGTTTTTCCTTTAAATATTTCTCGTACTGTGATGTCCTACTGCCTTAAATAAATAAATAAATACATAAAATATTAGTTGCAAAGCAACAGGTCTGACAAGGATCAGATACGATCACTAAAAGTCAGCCTAAGAGTGGGACGTAGAGGATGCCAACAATAGAAAGTAAATGGCACAACAATTTTTAAAATGGGGTATGAAGGGACGGCGGGGAGAACTGACCAAGCTAAAAGATATACAAAGATAAAACATCAATAAAATAAAATAAAAATGATAAAAAATAAATAATGACAATACAGGACAGAAGTCATACAAAGATAAAAATACAATAAATTTTTAAAAATAAAAAAAAATGTCAATACTGAACAGAAGTCCGTCGTTATACAAGATCAAATAACAAAAAAGTAACAGCTTAAAACCCACTTATGCAACCGTCAGAAATCTGGACAGATTCAATGTAATGTAGTTTTGCTTTAAAGGAATTCAGGGCTGGCAACATCACCAACTCGCCAGGAAGACTGTTCCACACTTTTACAACACGGTTAGCAAAAAAATATTTACGGCAGTTTGTGTGCGAAGACCCCAAAACCAGTTTAAGTGGATGCCCTCGTGTCCGATAATCCGTATGCAGTTTGAAGAATTTTGAATAATCAAACGTGACATGGCCATGCAACAAAGAGTAAGTCAGATTAAGGTCGGCCTTGAGACGACGTAACTCAAGAGTGTCCAAGTTTAGAAGTTTGAGCCGATCTACGTAGGATTTAAATTTAAATCCATGCAGTGATTTTGTAAAGCGCCTTTGGACCGCTTCAATGTGGTTAATATCCCAGACCGGGTATGGGGACCAGACAGGGCTCGCGTACTCAAGAATGGGCCGAACGTAAACTTTAAATGCACGTACCAAGGTGGTTACATCACCAGAAGTAAAAAGCTTTTTAATCCAAGCGACTCGCTGGTTGGCTGCTTTAACAATATGATTGCAATGGAGTTCAGCCTTCAAATCGGAAGTGAACCATACACCAAGGTTTTTATCACAGTGCGTGGTAAATTCGTTCCACGCAGCAGAGAATAAACAAAGTTAAAATTGGATTTACCAATAGCAAAAGTACTACATTTGTTGGGTGCTAAAGGCAGCTGCCACAATGAAGACCAGTCTAATAGTTCAGTAGTGGCAGTTGATAAGTCTTTGTGGGTGGCATCATCGACTACTTGCGCATGCAACTCCACATCATCAGCAAATTTGTTTAAAACAGTGTTTGAAGACTTGACTGTTAAATCATTTATAAAAATGACAAAGAGTAGCGGTCCGAGAACACTACCCTGCGGTACTCCACTCAAGACCTTCCTGACATCTGAGTGCTTATCACCCACAAGAACACACTGGGAGCGTTCAGACAAAAAATCAGTCAGCCAGTTGAGCAACTTGTTCCGAAAACCAACGTATTCTAATTTAGCTAATAATTTACTGTGGACCACAGAATCAAATGCCTTTGCGAAGTCGATGAGGATGACATCAGTGGGAATGCCCTCATCAAGTGAACTGGTCCAGTCATCCAACATGGAAAGAAGTTGTAAAGAAGTGGATCTCCCGGGTAAAAAACCAAATTGATCGTCCCTAAGGAAGTCATGGTCCATAATGTAAGAAAACATGTGTGTGCGGATTATACGTTCCATGATTTTACAGGGAACACAAGTCAAAGCAATTGGTCGATAATTTGTCGGGTCAGAGGAATTTCCCTTCTTAAATATTGGAGAAATGTGCGCTGACTTCCAGATATCTGGAAGCTTACCAGTTTTCATGGACAGCTCAAAGATTAATGAAAGAGGTTTACTGATCACACATTTAATTTCACGATAAAAAAAAGTGGAATAGCCATCGGGCCCAGTACTGTGACTAGGTCTTACGGAAGATAAAGCTTTAAATACCATGTCCGACCCGAAAGTAGGGCACACACATTCGTTCATAGTACGAGTGCCAGAAAGTGGTGGTATAAAATTATTATCAACCACGAAGCTGCCAACAAAGGCACTGTTGAAAACATCTGCTTTCTCTTTGTTTTTCAAGACAAATTTACCATCCACACACAAGGGAGGAATGCTTCTCACACATCCGTTTTTTTTTTTGACGAATCTGAACAAAGATGCCATGGAGCCCTCCATCAAAACTTTACGCTCAGCAATCACTTCATAGTCACGGGATTGGCGAGCATAGGATAACTGACATTCCTTGTACCGTAACTTGTTTCGTTCACAAGGGTCACGTTTGAATAGACGCCATAACCTCTTTTTCTTTGCACGTAGCTTCTGTAAGGATTTAGGAACAGCACTGTTTTTGAAGAGTGTGCTAGGTTTACTCGAAACCCACGTGCTGGACTGTTGAACGCATGCATTCAAGGTACCCAAGAAACTATTCCAAGTGACGTTTATATCCCCTTTACAATCAAGAGTGTGCAACCAATCTATCTCCTTAAGTCTAGACCGTAGTGCTTCGTAGTTTATAAACTGTTTAGGTTTGGATGTATTACCCACTAGAATTCTGTTGAGTGAATGAATGCAAAAATTCACCATACAGTGATCACTGGACCCAAAATGATCTTGGACAGAAACTCCATAAACTAACCTATCACAGTCAACCAACACAAGGTCCAAAATGTTATTTAAACGAGTTGGTTCGGTTATGAGTTGCGATAAACCCAACTCAGACACACAGTCAAAGAACGGCTGTTGACGCCTATCAGCAACTGCATTCATTTCCCAATTTATGGTAGACATGTTAAAGTCACCAGTAATGATGTGCGAGAAACCAGGCAAAATAGATTTCCTAAAAAATGTACACATTTTAAAAATACAATCTTCATCATAACCATCAGGTAAATAGCCAAATAAAATTCGTACCTTTTCAGGAAAAAAATCAATGCACATGGGCTCCACATCAACAGATATTTTGCTCACCACAAAGGGAATACCGCATCGAATAAGAAATAATAGACCACCAGCCCGAGAACCCCGGTCTCTCCTAGCGAGTTGGTAAGGGTGCCCACCGAGTAACAGACTATCGGGCGTAGATGCATCCAGCCAAGTCTCTGTCACCAATAAAACATCATATTGCAAAGATGAAAGCAAAAACCAAAATTCTTGCAACTTCTGATTTAGGCTTCTCGCATTGAAGACAACACACATTCACTCTTTATGATTTTTGTATCCAATGCTAGAAGGTCTTTACCTTGGTCCTTGAATGGATTGCCAAATTCTTCAATGGCATCAACCATATTTTAACCTGTAAACTAAACCTTGCCTGCTTGCTTGGTGTTTAGTAACTGGAATGAATGCTAAGTTATTGTTAGCCTCGAACTCCTGAATAATCCTTGATACTTCAGGTCCAGCTATCATCCATCTTCGGAGAGCCTGTGGACTTTCTGTAAGGCCAACTGCCCCTCCACAACCTTTTATTTTGGCATTATTCTGTTCATGAGCGTGGTCAGTAGCCATAGCAGAAAACGTGCGTCTTGTTTTACGTACAACAAAGCAGCCTTCGCTGAACTTGGAATAGATGTTGGGGTGGGTATTTTTCAATGAAAGCATGTCCCTCATATGCACAGGCAACCAACGTGCATAGTTAATATGGTCCATTGCAAATAACCATGGTGCAAGCCTTTGCAGAACATCTACATACAAACAGAAGTTGGCCTGTCTGAATGATTTCACCAACAAGAGCAGTAACATTTCCAAATCAATAGTGATTTTCCAATACTTAAAGTTAATGTATCTGTCTTCCTGCTGTGCACACCATTCATCAAATTCTAGAGAATCACCTTCGTAATTTCTGGTGCTCACATCACATTCATACGCCTGCTTCATCAAGATGTATAATGCTATAATAGTCACCTGATGTGCATGTCGACTTTTTGTGATGTGGACACCTTTGCAAAATGAATCGGCAGTACCTTCATTTGCAACACCGGCTTTAACGATGGCAGCAGCCCACCCAGAATCGTACAACCATTGTCCTATGATGCTTAACATAGTCATTCCAATGTGCAGCCCACCCATCATTATAACAAATTTGTCATCTCCGTGGGTGTCTGGCCATGTCCACTGTGCCATTTTTGCCAAAGCGTATAAATGCTGTTCTAACGTGACAACTGGTGTTTGATTAGGATTTAGGTAATTAGTTGCATGTCGAATCATATTAATTGCATGACAAATCATAGCAATGGAATGAGCTCTTTCATAAAACAAAGGCAGTAGTGTATTGCGGCATACTGGTGGTAGACTAGGCTGTTCATTCGCTGCATTGTAGGCTGACCACGTTATGTTCTCCTCCTTATTGAGTTATCCTATCTTAAACTTTTCTTCAACATGTTTCAACCAACAAAATTCGCTATTGTCGGCATCTTTGCGGTTGAATGAATTGGTGCTCATTGGTAGAAAAGTCGTAAGCAAATAGTACTTCTTTGGTAAGAAGGCAGGCGGTACATTACTGTACAAATGAAGCAAAGGACGTATCTTTAAATCTCCAGTTTCAACCAGCAGCAAATCATTTGTAGACAATGAAACTTCGTCTTTATCTGCTTGATACTGGAATAAGGATATTCCAGTGCCGTGAAAGGAATTTTGTGACGTTGTTGAGCTAGGGTTGTGATCTATGTTGACGACTGCAGAAGTTGTAAAGGTACCATTGAATAAGTTAGGAGGACACACAACAGATCTTTCTTCATAAAGTGAACAAACGCAATTTGCAATAGCAGTTGACAACGTCAACACACGATCATACGAAATTGATAAATCATACTGGAACAGCTTGTCAATGAGATCTCGGTTGCGGGTGTCAGCATGAATAGCAAGTCCAATGTACACAGGAAGTGGCGTCTCCCGGTTAGTGTTATGTCTTGCAAATGATGATTGTCAAACTCTTTTTACACTGTTGTACTGTATCAACTCGGCAATGCTTAATGCTGCATTATTCCTGCATTCTTCGTCTAATGCTCCATCATTGTCTTGGTCTGATATAGAGGAGCCATGTAACAGCATGCTCAACAATTCAGTCAGTGATTCTGGTACGCTCATTTCTTGACATTTTGGTGGAAATGAACCTTTAAAGGAATAATTCATTTGCAACATTTCTGTTCGTATAATCTTGGCTGCATGCATAATATGAAGTGATTCCATATCAGAATCATCAAGTACATTCTTTAATGCATAACCAACGCCACAGTCAAATACTAGAAGAACATCCCTGCCTTGTTGGTGTGCTTTTAACTCTGGTAAGCACTCTATTAAACTTTCCTTTAGTCTAGTACCGTGTATCTTGGTTTCCTTAATCCCTAGTTCATTGAGTCTGTCACAGTATCATTTTGAAAGATCCACTAGCCTTATGACTGGTGCAATGTGTTCATTGTTTTTTAGATCCTCTAAGTAAGATACAAGTTCAGCAAGTGCTTGGCTACGCAGCTTTCCAGTTGCATCACTGGATTTATGTGCAGCAGCTCTTAGATGTGACCTTACTCGATTGTTAAAAGAATTAAGGCAATTGATATGATATTTCGCTTCAATGGAAACCATATCACCTATTGCAAATTAACCCAGTGTCTTGCAACATGTTGGCCCCTTTTCTAATATTATGAGCCATTTTCATTGTAGTAACCCAATGAAGAAAAGAATCAGATTTGTTGCAGAAGAAGCATTCGACAGTTTTGCTCATCTCACCAGTAACAGAGTCAACCACTGATCTAGTCAATCAAGCTTCACTAATAGAGGCACTGGCATCATCTAATTTTCTCTTTTGTCCTCTTTCTAGTTTAAAATCAAAAATTTTAACCGACAGGATATGTGCCACCTACCCACATTCTGAAATATTGATTCTTCAATTTTGTCATCTTCTGATATAGCACTTAGGTCCACTTTAATAGGCATGTGTGATGTCCTGGACAGGGACACACCTGAGCCCAGCGTGGGCACCAATGGTAAAGAACTCGGTCTGACCAGTGTGTAGGCTGCAGCTGAAAAGACGCTTTACTTCCTGTAGGCATCAGTATATATACAAGTGTAACAGAAGTCATGTGATTGATAAATATATACATTGATGGTATAGCCTATTAGGTAGTTAAAGGGTAATTTGGGTAGGGTTAACATAATAATTGGAAATTGAACGGCGGCCATTGTGGAGAACACAAGTGATGACTCCACAATGCAAAGAACGAGAAAAAAAAAAGAAAAATAATCTAAGCCTAGCTTAAAATAAAATCATGATCACGGAGGCAAGATGTATTTTTTAGTTCACTACCTATTTTAAAGAAAGTTACATAAGTTTTCACTTTTGAAGAAGAAACTAAACACTATTTTTGAAAGCTGTTTTACAAAACAAAAAACTTAAGATATTCAGTTTCAAAAAAAAAAATTAACATTTCAGAAACTGACTGAACATTTGTCAGTTTAAGTTTTTTTAAATTAAATTTCAGGAGTAATTTTTTACAATAAGTTCATTTAGAAAATTAATTGTAGTTGATGTTCCGTGTAGCCTTTTTGGTTAATTGTCTTATTTGCAGCAAACATTACTGCAGCTGGAACGCTACAGAGTTACTGTAAGACATATGGCATCCAACAAAGACTGGTTGCAGATGTTGTAATTTGTTAGAAATTTAAGGTTGTGACCCTCCTGGCGTTACAATATTATACGGCAGAGGCGCTGTTAGTATTAGCCAAAAGAGATTGGTTGTTAACGTTCGTAGACTCATCCACTTTGTGTGTGAGGGGTAATTCGCTGGAGATTTCCTGCATCTTGTGACTTGCGAGGCAAATTCTCAGGGGATTTTCGAAGCTGATTGATTGGTGGATTGGAGCCCTCGGCAACAGAAATTGACTTTCTGGATTGGCCAAGAGATCTGCGAGCAGGAATTACGTCAGCGGAACTTGGCTTTTGATGTGTACTACCGCCAAATGACATGCGTTTTAAAAAAGTGTGATGTTGCTCATTATTATTCACGCAGGAAATATTGCTTTTCGCCGTCGGATTAAGTGCATTTGGTGACTGCTCAGGATATTCATTTCACGGGTATGTAATCTTAGCTGTTCACGATTTTTGCGAATCGTATTACCGTTAGTGTCAAAGAAAAAAGAGGATTGATTACTGCCTAACTGAGATATGACATCTTTTGACCATAGTCTATCATTTGTATTACTAAAGTCACGGTACCAAACATTATAGCCTATTTGATACAGTTTCAACTCACGGTGGTGGGTGCTCTGTACTTGTATTTGTTTACGGCAAATGGCTGCAATAGGACCAGGGAACAATAAATCCAGCCGAGACTTTAATTCTTGGTTAAAGTATAATTTTCTGGGTGTTGCTTGCGTGGTAGCGGAGATAGTGATACGCGCTGATAACAAGTAGGAATTTATACTTTTCTTGAATAGTAGACCCCTGTCGCGCGTGGCCTTGTAGACTCTCTTGAAATTGCGAACATACATTTTTGCCAATCCGTTGGTCTAGGGCGCAAAACTCGGGCCCGTCATGTGCCTAATCCCATTGGATTTTAACCAACTTTGGAATTCTGCGGACATAAATTGGGCAGCATTGTCCGTAACTAAGCTGTCCATTAAACCATATTGAACAATATGATTGTTTAACACGTCAGTAACTCGTGCGGACGTTGTAGACTTCATTTTATGCACAAAAGGAATTTTTGAATGTGCGTCTACTAGTAAAAAAAACATGCAATTGTCCATCGGGCCGAGAAAATCCGCGTGCATTCTAGCATTAGGCTTGAGTGGTTATTCCCACATGTGTTTTGGCCCAGCTATTTGAGTATCTTTATACTCTGACAATTTTGGCATGATTTAACTTTGTTTTCAATGTCAGAGTCAATCTTAAGCCACCAGACTTTTTGCCTAGCTGAACTATTGAATTTAACTATGCTTAAGTAAGCGCTATGTAGATCTTTCAAGATTTGTCTCCACAAGGCCGTTGGCACCAGGACTCTATACCCCCAATATAAAGTTTCGTATTCGACTGAGATTTCAGTATAGCGTGTGAAGTACGGTAACAGATCGGGAATTTCGCATTTGTCAGGCCAGCCATGGTTCACGTAGCGATAGACTTTGGAAAGAATTTTGTCAAGTTTGCTTTCGAGCACTAGTGTCTCGTTTAAAACTGGTAGATTCGAAACAGTTTCTAAAGCAAGAACGTTTTACTGTGAGTCAGCTTTTTTAAACTCCTCTGTATTTGGTAGGGGAAGTCGAGATAAAGCGTCAGCTGTTAAGTTAAGTTTTCCGGGAAAGTGTTCAAATTCGAAGTCGTACGCATTAAGCATTACTGCCCAACGCTGAACCCTGGCGGCTGCCATTTGCGGTATTCCTTTTTTAGGATTTTTTCAAAAAATCCACACTAGGGCCTTTTGGTCAGACTGCAGTATGAATCGCTGAACATAAACGTATTCGTGAACCGCTTCACTCCCCAAGCCACACTGAGAGCTTCCCGATCAAAATGCGAGTAGCCCATTTTGGCTTGAGTTAGCTTACGTGAAGCAAAAGCTATCGGTCGAGATTTGCCGTTTTTCATGACATGTAGGGTGAGCCGTCGCAAACGACTTTGAGCTTTAATTGTGGCATCTGGCACACGTATACTCGCGATATTTGCAGCGTGTTTTCACGTGGCCTGATTTGCCACAACAATAGCAAATAAAATCCTTATTGGTTTAGGCCTACTAGGCGTTTTGCTAGATTTTTTAGCTACATAATTAACAGCCTTTAAATGGCTTCTCAAAATGCTTTGGTCGGTTTCAGCATATTCCAAGGATAAAGCTAAGGATGTTGTAGCCTTTAAATCCAGAGTCTGCTTCAACAACTCGCGTTGGATGACTTCAGATTGGATCACCCCAATTAGTCGATCCCTAATCATTTCGCTATTAATGTCTTTAATTTTAGCGAAGTCACAATATTTAGTCATGAGCTTAAGTGCAGCTAAATATTCCCCAATACTTTCATCTGATTTTTGCGACCTTCTGAAAGACTTTACCCGCTCAGATACCATGGAGGGCACTGGCTCAATGTCTTCTAAGACTTTTTTAACTAGTTCGTCAAAAGTTAATGAGTCTGGCAAATCAGGTGAAATTATATTTAAAATCCTGTCAAACATTTTCTAGCCTATAGATGCCATTAGAAAATTCACTTGTTTGGCTGCTGGTATTTCTTTAGCTTTAAAATAGTAGCTGATTCGGTTGGAGTATTTCTCCCATGTATCGGACTCACAATCGAATTCCGATACATGCGGGTTTAGACGAGCCCATGTTGACTTCGTCTTCACTACTATTGGATTCAGAATTTGAAATAAAATTTGAATTAGCTTCACTAACACTAGCGTTCCCTACTGAATTATTTTCAGTTTCACTCTTGCTACTACTTTCAGCAGCTTCAGGTGTTTTGCAACCGACACCTGTCTTTGGCATAAGCCTTACAAAATTCAATTTAAATAAATTTAATTACTATCATGTTTAACCTGCAAAAATTAAACTGGAGCACTCAAGACTACCGGTCAACTATTTAACACAGAAATAAATCAAGCTTGACTGTAGCCTACCTAGTTTTATAAATTAACTGCCTACAAGTTTAAAAGGGACTAGTCTTTGAAAAATGTTTTTACATTCACCATTACTGCAACGTTTTATAAAACAATACTTCCGGCTTAAGCTTCAGCACAGACCAGATTTCACTAAGTTTAAGCATAAACCTACGGTGTTAAATTTTACATAGGTATACACAATACCGAATATGGGCAATGGCACAATCAAATTTAATAGGGTTAATTTAGCAGCACATTTTTTGGGTCTTCAGGTTTATGGTACTGCCTGTGAGGACACGCCAGTGCGTCGCTCTAGAACACTGCCAAGTTAAAATTAACCATAATAAATCCAATTGCCCACTTTGGTTCTAGTTGTTAAGGTACTAAATTTAACTATTATCATTTCGTACCACACAGCTCTACCACGACAAATAACACTGTTTGAAAAAGTATAAACTCTGACAGGAATTCAGAGCACTAATTTTCATTGCCAAATGAAAAATTTTTTTTAACTTATCACAAATATGGAGCAAAGATGTGGTTGAAGACCTATCAGTTTAAGCTTAAAATTTAAGTTTACCAAAGTTACCGGCCTCGTTGCCAACTGTGATGTCCTGGGCCCAGCGTGGGCACCAATGGTAAAGAAAGAACTCGGACTGACCAGTGTGTAGGCTACAGCTGAAAAGACGCTTTACTTCCTGTAGGCATCAGTATATACAAGTATATACAAGTGTAACAGGAAGTCATGTGATTGATAAATATATACATTGATGGTATACCTATCAGGTAGTTAAAGGGTAATCTGGGTAGGGTTAACATAATGATTGGAAATTGAACGGCGGCCATTGTGGAGCACACAAGTGACGACACCACACCAAGCATCCTGCATTTGAGTACTTGCGTAAACTGTTAGCTAGTGTCTTGTAACCAATACCAACATCATGTCGTTTGGGTCTTGCAGGACATTGTAATGACTCTACAGTTACCTGCTGGCACAACACACACAAATTCCAGTCTAAAACTCGCTTTCTGCTGCACAGCTTGGGGTTAATGAACGTTTTCGTTTCTTAATCGCAGACATTCTGTTTTCAATTGTTAAAACATTCTTTTCTCGAATGACAACACTGTGTGCAACCTAGGACGATATATGGTAAACTGTGTTTACCGGACTAGCAGATTCACGACTGAAGGCGCAGCCAGCATCGATACGTCCGCTTTGAGATTATGGGATGGCACCCGCCATGATGATTAACATGGGTACACAATGTTCGGAAAGTACAAGTCCGACGAGTAGGGGAAAATACGCATGGCTACAGTTACACTGTGATACTCTTTGCAAATTTATCCTAGCACAGGAAAAAAGTTTGCATTAAGTTTCCAATAGCTGTTTCGATTTTAGAAATTGATTTATGCATCATTTTTAAGATATACAGTGTTTTTACATTTTTGGTAACCTGCTCAATACGTTTTAACATTTTTGGTAACCTGCTCAATACGTTTTAACATGAATAGCGCAATTACAGGTTTTGGACTTTGGTTTAACGCTTTTACACTTTGCTTTAACACGTTTGTACTTTGCTTTAACACTTTTGCATTTGGATTTAACTCTCTTTCACTTGAATTTAACACTTATGCACTTTGCTTTAACAGTAAAAAATAAACGGATTGTTGTAATCTAAACGAAAAAATTACAATTTTACGGTTTCCCTTCTTTTGTACTACGGCCGACTACAGCAATGTTTATCGACGGAATTATTTATTATACGACGCTTCAACTTATCAGCTTCGAACGCAGAACAGCGCTGCAACTTGGTTCCTCGCAAAGTTTCTGACGAACATTCGGCAAAACATCGAAACAAAAATATGGCAAATGCTTTAGAGATACTCGCCAGTTTGTGCCAGCAGCAACCAGACAGCGATTCAAGTGAAATAATCGAAGATTTCGAAGAAGTTACACCAGCTAACGTAAATGAGGAAGAAGTTGCGGACGCAACCAACGCAAACGAAACCGAACGCGCGGAAGTGCCGAACAGCGTAGCACCACACCACCCTCGCCGTCGAAGGGGCAGCTACAAAAAAATCTCAAATGAACAACGACAACGAATAGTCGAACTGGTAGCGGACGAGGGACGTACCCGTAAGGAGGTACTCAATAATTATTAACATATTCAACAAGTAACTACATATTCTGCTAAACGTACAATAATTATTTTTACTCACCTTTTTTCAGGTGGCAGACATATATAAAATTAGCAAAAACACTGTTTCCTCCATAGTGAGAACTTTTCAGAAAGCCAATCGAGTAGAAAAAATTCAGAAAGGTGATCGAAAACAAAAGTTCACACAAGCACAAACACGACAGCTGTTTGATTATGTTCAAGCTAGCAATGAGGTTCGGTTGAAAGACATCCAGGCATATGCAGTGAATCAGTTTCACATTGAAAACGTCTCCCTATCCACAATCAACAAGATACTGAAGAAAAATAAAATTACCATGAAGACCTTGTATACTGTAAGGCATATATTTAAATTACTACTTTAACAAGCATTGGCGTAAAAATATTTTTTCCGACTTCCCTCCCCCGTCACAACCTCTGAGAAGAAATGTAGGTTTTCTATTTTTATTGTACGACTCTTTTTCTTGCCTTGCGTAATGTATGATTCTACACACAAAAAATAGTTATGATAAAACATATCTCAGACAATTTTTTCCAAGGATTCTTGCCTTCCCCTGGCTCTGTTTTTTTTAGGCATTCTTCCCCTCCCCAACGTTATTTAGGCCTCTGACTGTAAGAAGGGTTTTCTTCACCACATTTTGTATACATGTCTTAGGTACCAGCAGCAAGAAATAGCCCGGAAGTAATCGAAGCAAGAGCACAGTATGCCCGCAGAATCATCCCATTGGCTGGAAGTCAACTAAAACTAATTTATGTAGATGAAGCTGGTTTTAACCTGCATCTTCGCAGAAGGCGTGGGCGCAACGTGATTGGAGAAAGAGCCACTGTAACTACCCCAACGAATAGAGGTGGCAATATATCAATTTGTTTGGCCATTTCAGAAGATGGTGTTGATCACTTAGATAATTCAATTGACACCTTTCAACAATCAAAAACTTGCCACATTCCTGTCAGCAATTATTGACCAGCTTACACGTCATGCTATCTTTATCATGGACAATGTACCGTTTCACCATGCTCGCACCATTCACAATACCGTGGAGGCTGCTGGACACGAACTAATTTGCCTCCATACAGCCCATTCCTTAATCCCATAGAAGAAGCTTTTTCCAAGCTGAAGCTAAATGTGAGGTGCGAGCGTGCCCAAGACCGCCCACCTTTGCTCGCAGCAATTAGGGAAGCCACAGCAACCATTACTCTAACAGACTGCAGGCAATGGATCTACCACAGTCGACAGTTTTTGCTGCCATCCATGGATCGCGTTCCAATTCATGGTGACCTACCTGTGGGATATCGTGGAGAACCCGAAGAATGAGTTTCCAATGAAAACATTTTAAATGTTTTTTCCCCTAATTTTTAAAAGTTACGTTGTAAGGCTTAAAGCAATGAAAATAATTTAACCATAAAAGTTTCAATGAAATGAATTACATTAATTGCTTTACGAATTTTTCTCAAAGTTCATTATTAGTAGTCCACTTTTTTCTAAATTTAAAATCTGTAATTTTCCTAATCGTTTACTAAACTGTAAATTGTGACATATTCTATAGAAAGAAAATGCTCAGTAACGCTTCAACGAAATTTGCAATTGACATTTCTTTCATCTGTCCAACTTACTGTTAAGAAAGACCCTTGTATTTGTGAACCAATAAACCATTTTTGATTCTCCTTGATTTCTTATTATTTAATAATGCTAATTTATTACACCAAAAAGTAGTTATAGTGTACAAATCCTAAATTCAGTTTTTTTTAGTGTTAAAGCAAAGTGCATAAGTGTTAAATTCAAGTGAAAAAGTGTTAAATCCAAATGCAACAGTGTTAAAGCAAAGTACAAAAGTGTTAAATCCAAATGCAAAAGTGTTAAAGCAAAGTACAAACGTGTTAAAGCAAAGTGTAAAATCGTTAAACCAAAGTCCAAAACCTGTAAGACAGAATGATGAATTGTGGGATGTGTATTCTAGAACGATATATGAGAGAGAGAGAGAGAGAGAGAATATGGTAATCCTACAATATGTTTATTTATTTTAATTACAAAATTATTGTAACCCCCTACAAAGAGCATAACAGCAATTTCAAATTAAAATAATAATTTCACGAATCTCATTCAGGCGAGAGCAGAGACGATACAGGCGCGAAAGGGGTACATTAAGGGGCGCCGCCATATTAAACACAAAATTGTTGTTTTAATATGAAATTGCTGTTATGCTTTTTATAGGGGGTTTCAATAATTTTATAAATAAAATAAATAAATAAATATATTGTAGGATTAGCCTTTGGCGAATCTCATCAGATCTCATTCAGAGGAGAACCGGAAGTTGGCTGGCGCCATGTTGCGTTGTTGACGTCGGCCAAGCGTTGGCTGGAAGGCAGATTGCAAAGGTTTGTAATGCATTGTTTCTAGTACAGTTGCCACCCCCTGGTGCAACAATGTGGCAAGAATTCTGGAACGATTGAAAATTTGTCTTGAGCCCCAGGCTTCAAGGGCATCGGCTCAAGAACAACTTATCAGCATCTAGAAAGCAGCCAACTACAAACTTCACACGCTCAACAAACGCCGTGTGGCAATCATAACTGCTTTCCAAGCGGTTTTACCAGTGGTGCCCACAGGGGAAACGTGAGGAACATCACCTCGTTGTCATTTTTAGGGGGGGGGACGAGGTTCACCCCTACAAAAAATAAATACGACTGAGTGGCCTATTGTTTTTTTTTAACTTTTTGGGGGAGACTTCCCCCCCCTGCCAAAAAAATAGTGTTTACGACTGGCTGACCTATTGGCGGGAGGAGGGGGACGAGAAGTGGTCCCCCCCAATAGGCCACCCAGTCGTAAACAAGCGGCTACAGCGACTGCGTAGTCGCACCGGTCTTCTGTACAGTTCCTCCACTTCCAATGTTGAGGCGCACACCTCTATCATGCACTCCAACAGCTATCTCTATTATACTAATATAAAAGCAGTAGCCATCACAATTGTCGGTTAAAATGTTTTAGTTTTTAGGCCTATTTTACATTTTAGGCGTAATTGTCAGCTTTTAGGCCTAATTTTAATCAGCAGTTTTAATTTCGTAAGTAGCAGCTAACGGCGATATGGATTGTATAGTTAAGCCTATTCATTTTTGTAACACGGTGCGCCTACAAGCACAATTACAGTGTTACAATGTAACGCACAATGTAGCGTATATAGATCAGTGGTAGGATAAGGAACTGACGAGAGAGACGCTGTTGATGAAGCCAACAGTGACTCGTAACAACTTGAAGTTGCCATGGTAACATGATTTTAGGTCTAATTTTCATTTTTAGGCCGAATTTTAAAAATATAGTTTTAACTTTGTAAGTAGCAGATATAGGCCTAATGGAGAATTTGGTTCGACGGTATTCGACAGTATTCATGCAACAATGCGACGAGACTTATTTTAAACGAAGCTAAAATCCATTTGTTTTTATTGAGTGTACCCTTATGATTTTAATTCGACGATCAAATGATATTATTTAATTTAGTTACGTCGAAGAATTCTATTAGCCACAAGGAAGTAACGATGTTTTAATTTGCCATGTTATTTAACTAACTTCTCACACTGAATTTAACGTTGCAAACAATGGTCGTCAATATCTGGTACTGTTGCGAAGTTGAAAAAAGCGACGGACGGACGGACAAAGTCGTTGCAATAGTCTTCTCAGCCGGTACGGCTGTACAGAAGACTAAAACGAGAAGTTGGTATCATTATCAACAGTGTCTTGTGTCAAGTAATCATATTTTCGTACTCGTTCACTTTTTACCCCCCCCCCCCTTCAAAATTTCGAAAAAATGGTTTACATCACAACATGATTAGTGAAATGTGTACAACTTTTTCTAAAGTGGACGGGAGAGAAGGGGGAATTAAAAAAAAAGAGAATCTTCATAGTCTAGGGGCAGGGACTCCTAATTGTCTTTGGGTGGGGGGGGGTGGAAGATGGGCACCCCTGGATATTTTACTATAAAGGTTTATCCAGGACGGCCATTCGCGTTCATGACTGCAAAGAATTATGGGAACTAAACAAAACAGCAGTGATTACTGGCCATTCGGCTGCCATTCGGTTACGGTGTAGACTGATGTGCATATATATATATCCTTCAACTTGTAATTATTCGGCAACCATTACCATCTTTTTTGCATTGTTAGGACTTTTTGTAAAGGGAACAAAGTTCGGAACAAATTAACCTTTTCGGCTTAATGTTGGTTATTAGCTAGTTCAACCGTTATTTTAAGTCAAATGTGTGAATACCTGGTAAAAATCGACAGCAACAAAAATTAAGCAGCGACAAACGTGACCGGATTTTTCGTCTCTCTCTTCCTTTGTCTCTCTTTCTGATGGTGGAGAAGTCATCATTCGATCTTCCCATTTGGATGAAAATGTTATCCCTACAGACACCTCGTGCGATCGACAGGAAAACACCAGCAAATCAGCACCAACTCATAGTCAAGAAGGTAATCTCCTCTCGAGACCGACAGCCGAAATTCTACGAAATATCACTGTACGAAAAAATAAAAGAGTAAACTTTATGAAGGGAACAAATCGTCAAACCAAGGTTTCAAGCCAAAACCAAAGAAATGTGGAAGACAAACAGACAAAGCCCATCGAAAGAAATATTCCTCAGGATGACAAACACTCACAATCTAAATCGGGAAACAGTGGGAGTGACCTACACGGAAGGGTGCTTGCCCTCTGCCTGGAAAAAAATAAAGAGCACTTGTCTTCAGACCAAGAAGAGCAAGCTCGAGTGGCATTTGAAAATACATGCTCAGCAAAACACACAAATTTTAAGAAACCACTGGTCATTTTTGGCGACTCCCATGCAAGGTCGCTCCGCTGTGGTTCACATCCCGATTCCCGAACTTGGACCTATCCTGGGGCCACTGTCCAGGATGCTGCCCAGAAGTTACCCATCATTCTTCAACAATCTCATGCTGAAGCTGAGTTCGTCATTTGTTTTGGGTCCAACAATGTATCCCGCGACCCTCCAAACCGTATTGCGTTTTATATCAAGAACCTCATCGACAGCATTCGTCTTGACAGGAAGTTGTCTAGGATTAGTGTTGTTGGAATCTTTCCAAGGATTTATACGTAAACCCCATCCGACGATACTGCTGTGGTTCATATCAACGATACCATCAGAAAACTTTGCATTCAGTTAAACGCGAATTTTGTTTCCATTGACCAAGCCATCTGCATTGACCGCTCTCTCTTGGATAGGGAAGCTCTGCACCTTACATACAAAGGTAAAGTTCAATTGCAGGACGAAATTATGAAACTCCATACACATGAGGGAAACGAACATCTCTAATTGGGTACGATCCCATTCAATGCTGTACAGTTACGAAACAACTTTCGGAAGACTTAAAATGTGTTTTAATTAATGCCAGAAGTATCCCCCAAAACATAGGTAGCTTCCGTGCTTTGCTCGTGGGATTGAAGTTTGACTCAATTTTTGTGGTTGAAACTTGGCTTTGTGACACCTTTACGGACGCAATGTTTCTGGATAAACTACCTTATTCGGCCATCCGACGTGATCGAGGTACACGTGCAGGGGGGGTTATGGTTGTCTACCGTTCACATCTGGCGGCAGCTTGTGCGGCAGTTGGAGAAAAGTCAGAAGGAATTTCAATTTGTTTACCAAATCTTAAACTTAATTTTATTTTAGGGTATTTGCCAAATAGTTTTTCTAGTCAGGATATTAAT